>OU015462.1:24402535-24552535 GCA_907164805.1 Brachyptera putata | reverse complement strand
TCATTTTTAGGAGGTTATGTACAATCCACATCAAGTATTTAGAATAATATCAGTATTACCTTCATCGATTTTTTATCACAAGGAATATAAAAATTGCATCGAATAAAGAGAAAGTAAGCAAAATAGACTCGATTCTATATATTTTTTTTTCTGAGAGACAAGTCACGTAATAATTTTGTTCTGACCTCTTTTGATGACACTAGGTTGTGGTTTATATTTCGAATTTAATTTTACCTTCACCGAGTGGCATCGAACTATAGCAACTTATTCACGAATACATCGAGTAATACTACTCTGCAATTAATTGAAATGTAAAACAAATAATAATTTGAATATAGTTATGTGATTTATATTAAATACTGTAATTAAATATCCCACAGTTTTAAACGAATAGCTTTGATAATAGATCCCCCCTCGGCTATTAGCTCGAGTTCCCATGGCATATATTCAACTACAGCCGTGTTATGCATACAAACAGATATAATACATATGAAGGTAATAACGGAATTAATTAATCCAGGTAAACGCATGTTCGAGTTGCGCAGACGGACGAGACAACATGAAATTGCTTTTCAAGAACGTAAATATATTGATTTCTTTTTCGTAAGTTATACCATTGTTTTCATGATGTTGAACATGCATACTATTTCGCTTCAAATTGTTTTCATACTTGTCATATCTGGGATTTTCTACACTTCGATCATTCTTATTTATTATTTATCTACCGTTGAAATTATTTTAGTATCAATTGAATTTCTAGAACTAAGATTTCTGATGCTCTAATCGATGCAACTCACACAATTTGTACTGTGAAGAGGATTAAATAGAATTTGTCATTTATATTTGACAAACTATGGGGAAGACAAATAAATTACAAATTACATTAAGTGAATCATTTTATCATTGTTGCATTTTATTTAAACTGAATCAAACCTAACACGATCTCAAAGAAAGCCAAAAGATGATATAAAAAAAATGGTTATCTATTTATCTTGGGTTTGAAGGCGCACTGTCTTGATTGTGAAGATCTATTGGCGTACATCAATTGGTTCATGATGAAGTATCTTCATAATGAAAATACTACATAATTTAATTTTTACGGTCTTTGTTCAGTAGCATATAAAACATATCTCAAAGAAAATTCTCACATAGAACCATTTCGTTTTTATAACTCAACTATTTTACAAAACTAAAATAACAACATATATTTTAATTAAAGCACTGGAACTCTTTAATAGTTCCTCATACCATTGTAATATCCCATCCAATTCCCCTGGGGTTACCTTCCATCCCGCGCGCACCCCTCCAACCCCCCCCCCCCCCCCCCCTCCCCACCCAAGCCATCTCCCGCGCGCACACACTGCACTAAATATCACCATAGCGTCGGAACTATTACACATTCAAGTGCATAATTGATTTCACATAAAGTCCTGCATGTTTGGGTCCAGCTCTACACTCTCAACTCCCAGCGGAGGTCATAATTCAAGTGACCCGACTCGAACCCGGAGACCCCGGGATTAACAAACGGGGTTAAATTAATACCCCCTTAGTTAAGACAGGTTACACGGGTGCAATCCCCTATACAATATGCATTATAATAAACCCCCTTCCCAAAACCTCGATCATACACCACGGGGTGAAATAATAATTATCTAAACATACTTCAGGGTAGTTATACTCGGTGTCCCTGTCGACCTTGTATATAGTGCGTGTTAGGCAAGTGCGTAGGCCTATAATGTGTGGTATTAGAAGGGATATGTTTTTATGTCATGTTTACGCATGTTAGTGATTATAACCAACATATTATCAGCCCTATTGAGCGCGTAGGGAGTCAATTGAGCTGAATATCACTTTTTTGTGACCATTTTGGATCGGTATAAGATATCGAAATTCTAAATACCAACTCACAAAAACACAGTTATTTTCAATACCGTCAAGACGATATTCGTGAGAACTATTTAACTTATGTAATCTCAGTATGATATTGATGATTATGATGATTATTGTTTGGTTAACGACCCCACCAACACCTAGGTTATACGGGGGTACGAATGAAGAGGTGATTATTAATCTATGATGTGATGATGAGTGAAAGGACGTCTACAAAAACCCATGCCTTATGCGGGATTCGAACTCACGCCCAACGGTTCGCTTCAGTGTCTGAAGCGGTGCCTCAGCTGACTGAGCTAACGAGGGTGGCTAGTATGATATTCACATGTACATATACAATAAGCTAAACTGGACCATTTTCTAGATGCATGTAGCAGTAACAATATTAGGATCGCAGGTCAATAAGTTTTGTATATAATTTTGAAAAATCAAGATCTGTCTTCATGTATCGATACTTGGAATCATTAGGAACAACGTCGTCTATCTAACCACCACTATGACCGATTATATGTGTAGCTGAGGTATTTTCAGAATTGAATACTCCTCAGGGCGAGAATCATAATCAAACAAAACTACGTATTTCGAAAAAGTATTCAACATACAAACCTGTTCCGAGTATTTCTCTACAACTACAGAATTTCCTAGAATTATCCACTCTGCAGAAGCCCTTCTATTATAATTTCGATTAATTTTTCTCAGTTTTGATTGTTTCGAAGTCGTCACCAAATAACTGATTTTTCGTCAGAGTCATGTGCATGCTTAACCCACCGCCTTGTTAAGTTGGCATAATGAGTGAGTTACGGTCAAGCGAGAATGTTGGCGGGAGGCGTGTGTGTGTTAAGGGATGGGCGGGAACGCAAACCGCCGATTCTCGATACTCGATACTCGATACATCACTCGATATACATCGATATCAAAAGTAGATAATAGTAAAGTGGTGAAGAAGTGGATGTACAGATAGTGTACTAGTTATATTGGAAATTATAATATGTTGAATAGAGAAATGAGGGCTCAAGTCTAGCCAGCATTTGTCTCCCATAAAATATAAGGATCACTGACGTATTTTCATAGTCATTATCGACATGAAATATTGTTTCGACTAGATTCAAATTGTAGTGTTTACCTTCATTTCAAAGGTCGGCTTGAATTTCAGTGATAATGATTATTATTTGTTAAACGACCCTATTTGGTTATTTGAGGCTAAAAATGAGCAGGTGATAATGAAACTATGAAGTGATGAGTGGCAGAACATTTATAAAAATCCATGCCTCGTGCGAGATTCGAGCCCACGCCTAACGGTGGCGTAATATGCTGAAACGGTGCATTAGTCAACCTAGCTGCGGAGAACGGCGTATATTTCAACTAGGGGTCAAAATTCGTGGCAGAATCAGGATAATAGAGTATTTTCAGACCAAATAATATATTAATTTGAATTAAATGTACCCTCCCGGACATTCCCGTAATTGTTATTATATGGAATGCACACTATTTTTCTCCGTTCAAGAACAAAATGAACGTTTATATAGGTTGCAATATGATTTCCCCTTTTTGTGTTTGAATGAAAATATACACAACTGAAATCGAAATAGAGAAGTATTTCTATACAGTCACTCACAGATCTTGAAATTATGTTATATACATAATTTTCGAACTATGTCATTCATATCGTGAGAAGTTTTCACAACAATATATAATGAAAACCAGTCAAGTTAATTCAGAATTACACGAAAATCAACTTACGTACGATTTTATATCGGAATTAGATTGAAGTTCGAATCGTTTAATTAAGTAACAAATCAAATAGACAGATATCCCACACTAGAACTCAATCTCAAGTTAATTGTCAATTTTTTTTAATTGTTCAGTGAGTTACTCAAAATCACGGCCAACGACATTTTTCAGAACGGTACAAATATGCTACAAACATTCTATTAAATTCATTTTACACTCGAAACAACAATTCATCGTATGAACACGGCTAGTTCTGTTGAGTTTTTTAATAGTTTGTTTATTTGATATTATAATTGTCCTTTATATGGTCGATGGTACCCCACGTTGTTACGGGATGGTAATCTAGTAAAAAGTATGCTTACTTATGAGGTCAAGATGAGAAAATCTGTTTGAAGATACGAAAGAATTTTCACACTTTCACATTGAAAATCTAGCGATGAATAATTTCGTCATTCGAATATGATAGCCTATTTGAATATTTTATCCGATATTTGAAAACATCGCACAGCAGTTGCGAAAGTAAACAATTGAAAATACATTGTTACTAGAGCAAATAGCCCCATTGAAATGATCAACAGGTGCAATAATTAAAGCTGTACAACCATAGCAGTGAGTGACTAAACCTAACTAGGAAAACGCAGAATGTGCGTTGTCAGATGGGCGTAGAAGTATGAAAATCTGAGATTAAAAATACTCTGTCAGCTCAATCTACATCTACAGACCTTGAATTACTTCACACGCTGAAAAACCTCACCTGCAACTTGTTGCTATTTATAGAGCAACCTGTCGCATATACACGTTGCATCATATGTTTTGATCCTCATATTCGATGAAATGTATACTTTTATTGTGTTTTCTTCGTTATTCCACATCCGATTATTCCATACATCACTCAAAAGTATGTATGATAGTTCTTTCTACATTCAGTATAAATTTGAGAGCTTTTGGAATTTTTTTGTTTTCCAAGTATTTCTCCCCCGGCTTATTCTTATGGGGAATTTCCATACTTTCCAAATTTTTTCAGGAAAGACCGTTTCTTTCCACATTCAGTATAAATTTGAGACCTTTTCAAATTTTTGGGTTTTCCAAGTATTTCTCCCCTGGCTTATTCTTATGGGGAATTTCCATACTTTCCAATTTTTTTCCGGAAAGACCGTTTGACCGTATTTTCTGAAAAACAATCCCAACCTATTCTGGTATGATACCAATTTGAAAAAAAGGTTCGAGTTGATTGATCCTTTTTCCTGACCTATATGCCACGTACAAAATTACACACACACACAAAAAACATGAAAACCAAGCCCAAAATGTTTCGGTATATGGAATGAAAATCTCCGCTACCACAATTTCAAAATCAAAGTACATAAATTTGAATTATATTATATCCAATATAAATATTACTCATGCTAAAAGTTGGTGCATATACTGCGTTCAATCACCAAGTAAAATACCATATTTCAATATACCCGGCTCCTCCACCGGAAATGTATATAATTCTACAACTTACTAGTGAGATTGAATGCACAACAAATGATGTGTCATTTCTTTCTTCAGTCACAATTCTAAACATCGTGACACTTGCTGTGAAGTCATAAGTAACTTCAATGTTGATATTTATAATATGTATTAGATTATTAGAAGAAAATGTGATATTTTTCTGAAATCATTCGATTTAAACAGTGATCGAACAGGCACTATACCAACTTTCCGAAACAGAATTCGTATGATTTATTTGATCTATATCGTCAGATACATTTTGTTGGCTCACATAGTCGAAACTCCAATATTTATTGGGGAGATAATTATGCACGCACATTCATTGTTCATCTACTATTATATTTAACAAGAATTACTACATTTTTAGCGAAGTCGGTGAAGTCGTTCTTCCTTTTAGCCACAGAAAAGTCCTAAAACTACCATAATGAAACAATATACCATATATGCATGATATTAATAAAATATAGAAAAATATATGTGGGCCCATACATGTATACATACAAATGTCGTACAAATATTGTCACTCACAACATTCATCATTAACAAATATAGCGTATATGCAACACTTTCACTGAAACAAAAAAATATAGAGTGAGACTGATTCCACTTTCGAAAACTTCACTTGATAACTCTGATCTTATCTTGCATTATTTACACGATAATGACAATAAAAAATCCGTAATTGAAACTTGACAGTAATTAAATTATGGTTTCAATAACAGAATGAAAAGATATCAGTAAAATCCAAGATAACAGGATTTTGACGTTGTTATAATGCTGTCGCATAGAACATTTTAATTATCACCTTGAATTTTTAGAACTTACTCCCCCAAATTCAATTTTGTATTCAATGGTTCGAGATGAAAATTAAATTCCATCGATTAACGTGATTCCACGCTTGTCGTTTCTTCAACACTGTAGAAAAAAAATTGTTTCAAAATCATGGAATTCAATAGGAAGTTTTAAATGACGCGTGCGAAACTTTACTCAGTATTATTTCACTTTTGTATTATTTTACTCAGTATTTTACAATTAAGGCCTATACTGAGTGTGATTATATAATATCTTTGCTATTTTTGAATTCGATTTGAATTCATGGTAAACATGGCAAGAGTTTGAAGGTCCTCACTAGTAATAGTCATCATGTATTTCATATCACTTTATTTATAGCATGAAAACCGCGATATGTTATCATTAGTACACATAACAATCTTTATATATCTGCCCACAATTAGAGAATCGACGGATAATACAGAATGGTATCATAATAAAAAATATAGGAGATTGAAAATGAACCAAATATGGGGAGTAATCAAAGATGAAAGAAAAACACAAAAATGATAATCAAATCAACTCCTGTTTGAAACTCAACAAAATGAGAAATAATCAATACAAAAAATTATACAAAAATAATAATGCAATCACTACCATGAAACACCAACATAGACAGTAAAAATACATGAACAATATAAGTGATTACATTTTTTATGTTCAAGTATTTCCGCGGATACCCTCGAAACTTCTGTCACAAACTCCAATTTATATCATTCCAAACCTATATTATATCGTTATGGTATATGTATTGTTAAAGTGTTATAATAATATACGTAGAATATTTTACAAGTCACACACGTAATGTCGTACCATTCTTTATTCTATGGTTCTACGTATATCTGATAAATACCTTACAGAATATACCTCTATATACATTTTAAATTTCGTTTGATATATAAAACAGTGATTTTTCAATTTACATCAATGCACTTGTGTATATTTGAAAACTTTATCTGTATAGTAATAAGGCTGTCTCGAGTAACAAACTAATGTAAAGATTGCGATCAGCCGTCTCCACCTATCCGCAAACTGGTCACTCGTTCGTTCCGAGCCTTCTAAATTCAATTCAATTACATAACAAGAGCATTGAATTAATTCCACGGCCTTGTTTATGAGTGTTAATCTAGTGGATATAGGCAACCGGCAGTGTATAAAGCAGTGTAGGCAACCGGCATTGTACGATGTCTCTCACCCCATCCCCATGTGCGTGAATCACAAGAGTACATTCACATACAAATAAAATGGTCCATAGATGATCTGAAAAAAAAATATATACTTTTAGTTGTTCATGGATTAAGATTTGTTCCATTCACAACCTCATTTCAAGTAGACTAGGAAAACGCCTTATATGCGTTGTGAGATGAGCTTAGAAGTATGGAAATGTAGAATTAAGAACATTTTGTCAGCTCAATGTACATATACAGGCCATGGATCACTTCAAAGTTTTACGAACCGCGGCTGTCTGTTGGTATATAAACCTTGGTTCCCAAACAATTATACCAGTGCCTTCTTCATATCCATCACAGATTTTGAACGTTTTAATTTATTGGTGACACTTGTTGCTCACATTTAATAGTTTCTTAATTGCTTTCTTAATTGCTTTTATTGATGTGTAAAAAAGTACATTAATAATGCATTTTCTTCCTTATTTCACATCCGATTGTTCCATAAGTCGCTTAAAATGTGTATGATAGTTCTTCCCACATTCAGTATAAATTTGAGAGCTTTTGAAAAAAAAATCCAAGTATTTCTCCCCTGGCCTATTCTTATGGGGGATTTCCATACTTTCCAATTTTTTTCCGGAAAAACCGTCCGACCGATTTTTCTGATGAACAATCCCAACCTATTCTGGTATAACACCAATCTGTAAAAAAGTTTCGAGTTGATTGAAATTTTTTCCTGACCTGTATGCCGCGTACAAAATTACACACAAAAAAAAAAAAAAAAAAAATACCAAAATTTTTCGGTATATGGAATGAAAATCTTCGCTACGCTCATCTAACTAGGAAAACGCCTTATATGCGTTGTGAGATGAGCTTAGAAGTATGGAAATATAGAATTAAGAACATTTTGTCAGCTCATTGTACATACAGGCCATGGATCACTTCAAAGGTTTAAAAACCGCGGCCGTCTGTTGGTATATGGACCTTGGTTTCCAAACAATCAAACCAGTGCCTTCTTCATATACATCACAGATTTTAAACGTTTCAATTTATTGGTGACACTTGTTGCTCATATATAATAGTTCCTTAATTGCTTTCTTAATTGCTTTTATTGATGTGTAAAAAAGTACCTTAAAATGCGTTTTCTTCGTTATTTCACATCCGATTGTTCCATAAATCGCTTGAAATAGGTATGATAGATCTTTACACACTCAGTAAAAATTTGAGAGCTTTTGAAAAAAATAAAATTCCAAGTATTTCTCCCCTGGCCTATTCTTATGGGGAATTTCCATACTTTCCGATTTTTTTCCGGAAAATCCGTTTGACCGATTTTTCTGAAAAACAATCCCAACCTATTCTGGTATAACACCAATTTGTAAAAAAAGTTTCGAGATGATTGAAACTTTTTCCTGACCTGTATCCCGCGTACAAAATTACACACAAAAAACCAAAAAAAAAAAAAATAAAATAAAAACCAAGCCCAAAATTTTTCGGTATATGGAATGAAAATCTTCGCTACGCTCATCTAATAAACAAGGCAGTGTTTTCATTTTTTTGTGTTTTTTCTTTCAAAATATCTCTATTCCGAAATTCATATTATAAGTGAAATCGAAATAATTGATATATCAAACATTTAGGGTACGGTATATATATATTGAAATTAACGTATTCATAGAAATAATTATGCATTATTCATCTCTTTGGACCATATTCTCATTATTTTGTCTATCTCCATACATAAAAGACCTCGGTGGGGTTCAACTGCATTATCGACTTGTATATCAGAGAACAAGTTAAGATTGAACAGTATTCTATATTACCGACTGTGTATCGCTAGAAAACAGACAATATAAGAAAAGATAAGAACGGAATAAAATCGCATTCTAAACTCGTTTCTTTTTCCTAAAACTGATCGAAGTCGCTTCTAAAAGGCGGGTAAATGAAATTGCTCAATCTTTATCTTGAGTCGGAGATTGTAGCGAATCTAATGGCGAATGCAGCGCATCGCGAGGACGTAATTGTTTTATTTTTACAATGGTTTCGAGGGTTCGAATATCCGTCTCGCTCGATCTCAAACTAATAACGCTTGTGTGTTCCGACTTTGCAACTATGCGATAGCATTGTTAGAAGAATCCACTAAACGAATACAACTAACAAAACCGTTCGCTTACGAAGAAAACTATTCGGATTTTTCCTGTTTTAATACTTGGTGGTTTAGTTTGTAAAATGCAGCTTATTTTTCGTTATTAAATGCATGTTTACTCTTTTAAGACCGTCAGTGGATTAAAGATTGGTTTTAATCACTATTTACGGTTAACTTCTTTCCTAACTGACATGAGATGAAATTGGAAAACGCAATATATGCACGGTGGCGAGACGTGAAGTATATATACTTTCATTCATTCATTCATTCATTTATTCATCAAAGCTTTGGACCATTGGTCCGGTGGCAGTTCATTCTAAATACTATTCTTATTTTTAACAATGGCGAATTTTTAGTTTAATTTTTACTTGTAACCTGTACGAAATAACTGTTACGCGTGAACCACCAGTGACCAAAATTCTTATTTCATTGATTGCAAGTATTATATTATTATATTATTCAAAGAAAATCATATCAACAGTTAAAATGTAGGTTCTTGAATACATTAGCCGAGCGTTTTGATTGCTCTTCATTTTAACTTATATACTCAAGTATATAAACGAACATACTCTAAACTGTTAACGATTTAAACGATTAATACCCGAGTGCACTTCACAGCTTGTTGAATGTATTCCACTATGTCTTCAATGAGTCAATTAAAACTATACATTTAGATTGCAATTAACGTAAGGTATGCACTTTTAATGCATTGCGTTTAGTTCAGTATAGCATTATCCATAAATAGCAGTCGATCATGACAGGACTTGGGAGTGCTCTGCTGATTGGCTAATAAACGTAAAGGTGAACTCCAAATTTCACAGCCTTGTAGTAACCCTGTTTACAATAATTATTGTATCCTCACGCAATAAGAGGGCTGGTTACCAACTGAATAATTATGAAATGAAACATTCGGTAATTACAAAATATCGCTGCAATATAGAGAATAGAATGCTGTTAAAAAATGCATTTGTTTTTTATATCGTAAATCTCGTCGTAGGAATTCACAAAAACTTAGAAATGCTTTAGAATACAAATTTTACTGTGATATTTGTGATGTTGGTAGATTACATTTTTTCCTCGTGGATACAAGATTAAGATTATTAAATAGCGACGTTCTAGCATTTGCCAATATAAATAAATCGGGTTGAGTGCGCGATTTTGACATTAAAACCATGCGTATAAATATGAACAATCTATATAATTGTGTGACAAAATGTAATTATGATCTTCTTTTAAAACATTCGAGAGCGAAAAACACAGAAAATGTGAAATTGTCAATATGTTCTATGTTTGAACGATAACTGAACTGTTTTAATTCATTCCATTATATCCTATAAAATCAAGACGGGCAATATTATTTATGATTTCTTTGATACAGTACTGTATCATAAACTAGAGAATAATGAGTGGAAATGCATTTTCCAGAACGTGAGAATATCACTAATATTCTACAGTCGTACTCGGATATACCATTTGGACTTTTGTCAAAAATGAGATACAGCCAAATGTTAAACAGCTATTATCATGGAATGATTCAATTGTTCTGCTCGTTTCGTCATTTGTTGATTCCTTAAACACTCATTTGAAGACATCGGATATATAATTGTTTGCATTCATTATACAGCTTTGAGTATCTGAGAGGCAAATGTAGTACATAGTAATATGATAACACTCACAATGAATTTGAAATGAAAATGAATTTGAAAATTAATTTTCTTAAATGAATTTTAATCATGTCTGCTTAACGACCCTACCAACAGTTGGGTTATTTGGGACAAAAAGTTTACTTCAATCAGATTATGTCATATTATAATTTTAATATTCAACCAATTTAGATAGGATATACAGTTCAGAGAAATTTAGATGAAACGCACGATGTGTAGGCGTAGTCCCTACTGAATATTGTGATTCTGAATTACAACAAAATTTCAAAGGTCTTGTAAAATAACACAATTCAAAATATCGATTTCTGAATCACAACTTCGCATTCCCTAGTTTCCCACTTTTATAAACTATTATAAACATTTATCTATGGTCTCGCGCTCACATTATTCGTTTCAACCAATCAAACGGCGTGTTGTTAATAAGAATCAAGTGCCAGCCACCAGATGTCAGGACTGAATTCAAGCAGCTACCATTGTTGATTGTTTTAATGCATTATTCACACATTCAATCTCTGGCATCAACCACAGTTTTACATGTCTTCACAAGACAAAGAGACAGACAGATGTGAGCTGGAGAGGGTGAGGGAGACGAGGGGTGAAGGAGGAGGAGACAGTGGGAGAGGAAGAGAAATGGTAGATGAAAGAGATTGAGAGAGTGAGATAAAGAGTTGAGGAGAGAGAAGAGAGACATCCTTCTAGTATCTAGATTTTGAATCAAGGTGAATAATAAGCGTGAGAAAGATGAGCGTAACATTCTCTTGAGAGAAGCACAAGTCACAAGAAAAGGTGAAGTGAATATATTATGTAGTGAATAAAATATCAATGAAATATTAGAATTGGACATTCATATGCTTCACATCACGCATTGAGGTTCGTCGTCGTACACAATATCGGTAAGTGGCCTCGATGTCCACAATCACAGCATGTATAATTTGTTCAACCCAATCAACAATAATATATACTATAACTCAGTTCATTTCAATTTATGTTTTGGGTTCATCACAATTTTATTAGACACTCTTACCAACCCCCAACATTATTCACCAACACGTTCTCTGATCACACGTTTACCGTTTGATCTGGTGTCAAAAGCTGACTCTAGCGTGTTTGTCTCTGTCAAGTTGTCGTTCTACACACTACACGACCGGAGCATGGTATCAAGTGTCCGCCCCTCGTGCATGACGTCACGTCAAAACAGCGGGGTAAACATTGAAATGTTGGCAGAACTGTGTGACCTGATTATACTTGACAAATAAATTGAAAATATAATTAATTAAATGAAACTGTCGTCATCAATATTATTCAAATGTCATCACTGGGAAACCGAAACGTAAAAACGAGACAGCGAAATGTTATCAAATATATATATATATATATATATATATATATATATATATATATATATATATATATATTATTGAATTTTGAAATGATGATTAAACAGTACAAAAACGAAATGTCGTCGATCCTCGAACAAATGTATGAAAACAAATGTATGACATATGGAAGTTATAGTAAAATTATATACTGACATGTAAATTATCCAACTATTCAACATATTCCAAATACTTGACTTATTAGTAAATTGTTGAGTCAACGTGGCATCCAGAAGACTCTCAGTATGGCATTTATATATGGAAATGAATTATATTTCTCAACTTCCACTAATTGGTGAACGTATTTCTATTCAATAATATTTACATTATTCTCAGAATTATCAAAATTTGTAGAATGATTCAAAACACTACACAAATGTAGAAAAAAATATATCGTAAATTCTTACCTTGAACTTTGTATCTCGGAACTAGACAAAAATAAAATAGTTAGAAAAACTCAGTCAACTATCGTACTTCATCAGACAATTGATCCTGGAATTAATATAATCGTGTAATTTAGTTCAAATGTATAACGAAAGTGATGTACGTTTTGGTGGGGATTATTAAAGTCACGAAGTTCGTTTCAACACGAGAACCTGAACTGATATTTTTTTCATATCCCGAGCCAAACAATAAGAATTAATTATTCATTGATTATTGATGGAAATGATTGATGAAAAGTTGCAAACACATTTTTCAAATAAAAAAAATTCCAATGAATGTTCAATGATCCAATTAATAAATACTGATGATATAGGTATTATAATCATAATTTATAAAGAAGAGTTGATACTTGAGTCCTGACAAAATTTGTATCTCGTTTTCGAAGTCCACCTAAATTATATCACTATAATTATTTCACACTACAGCGTAAAATAGGATTTCACCTAGCACATTAACATTAGGTCTAGCCATCACAGGTGGAATTCCAGATATAAAAACTATAATTATATTCAGAATAAAAATACACTGTCTCGCATACCCGCATCTGCCATCTTTTCACTGCCTTCTTCAGAACAATACTGCAACTATGCGCTCTGGATTAGAGTACTCGTACGAACCATGAAGCGATGGAATTTAATTTAAATTAACGGAATGTTAATGCAGAATTACGAGGAGCAAACGTAATTTTAGTAGAAGCCTGTCAGTCGTTCTTCATTAAGTTTTTAGTAACTTGCAATTATTCGTGTTGAGAGATGTGTGTGGGTGTGTGTGTATGTATGAGAGAGAGAAAGAGAGAGAGAGAGAGGGGGAGAGAGAGAGAGAGAAAGAAACAGACAATAATGATCGTGTGGAATAATTCATGTAATATCAACTGACGACAAATGGATGTATGATTTCAAGTTGAACATAATTTTAGAGTAAAAAGCATCAGTTGAAACTTCTCTTATTGCGTAACTTATTTAGTATTACTCATTCAAAACCCCTGATTTAAACTTATACACATTCAGTAACAATGAAAATGCATTTATTTACATATTTATCAAATACTGGAATAAATATGATCCACAGAAACGTTTTATATACGTTACCTCTGTTTACAAAAAATGAATGAAAATTTAGATGCATATATAATTCCTGTATAAAGTTTTGACGTTTTTTGCATGCAAATATACCTCGGACCACACGATAATTCATTTTTAGTCCACAAGTCTACATAATTTATCGATTACAATCACATGTAAATGTAATATATGTAATACAATAACAATTACTCGCCCTACAACATGCAATCTCACATAATATGATAAATATAGTGTGTATTCGGAAAGCTTCAAGCTATTCGTCCGCTCTGCTGTTGACAGGACGAATAACGCTACAATGACGTCATGCGTCGATACAAGCCATTTTGTTTTTTATAATTGTCAGTGTTGATGAGGCGTTATCATCCCCCACCACCATTACCACCCCTAGGGGGGGGGGGGAGGGAGGACATCTGCGAGTGGCATCAGTCAGATCATTTACAAGCTCTCGTCAATGCTGGGGAATAATTTGGTCGGGACAGAGAGGTCAGGGTACACTGCCAGTGAGTGGGTACAGTAAGTACACTGCCAGTTAGAGTGAAAATTAGATTTTCAAAAATTAGGTTCATCAGAATATATATAAACAATTTTGAATATAATTAGTTAATTAATTATGACAATAGCTATCTACGATGGATACGTAACTTGGTTCCATCTTCCACAAGCTGACGATCATCTCCAGTGCTAAGGAACCTTCGACGCCACCAAGAGCGCCTATATAAGCTAGCTACAGGCTCTACAGGGCTCTGATGGCATAGCTATTCTCCCAGGTATATCGAAGTTTTTTAGTTCATTTGCAGTTATTATGGAAATATCATTGATGTCGTAATTATATTCAATTAATAATACAATGAAAATCGACATCGAAACTTGATACAGAATCATTGCTGCCCAATTGAGGCTGAAGGTAGAATATAGTTTGGACGGGGCACTACAGAGGCGATCTTACCACTCATTTTTATTAGGTACCTGGTTCGAATGAAAAACGAGTGATTTTCAGACTTTTGTGCTCAAGTTAATAAATATAAAAAAATAAAATAAAAAATACTCATTATAAATATATTTAACTAAATATATTGCAAAATACAATATATTGAAACACAAATACGGGAACTACATTTCAAAGTTATAAAAACTCTGTGTGATCACTTATGTCAGATGCATACAAATGAATGACTTGAATGAACAGCGTATTCTCTAGCTAACCCAGAAATAGAAATTTTAAATAGTAAATATTTCAAAAAACTAACTAAAATTACTTTCTCTTATGTACACTCGTGAGATGTTGCTCGGAGATCATGTTTACATCACCAAAAATAAAATTGGTTTACTTTGAACACTTATATTTTTTATGTACGGAGGGATGATAGTTATCTAATCTGTTCATGTGTGTGACTAGGTTGACAAAGAAAAAGTAATCAATGGAATAAATTATTATAACTCTTAATATTATCCATCGACCAATTGACTACATTATTTTACGGTTTTGAGAGGGAAATTTCTAAAATGTATAAATCCCTCAAATTGAATTCCATATAAATATCAACCCCTTTTCAAATTAAATGCGTGTAACCGTCCTGTACGACGTAAAGCGTCACGACGACTATGTAAAATTATATCAATATATAAATATGATTATATGCATAATTATTATCAAATAACTTCAACAATGCCAACACACCCGTGGGCTATAGGAGAGAAAATGCCGATAATAAAAGGAAAAACCATCAATCTGAGGTCCCCGCTTCGATGCTTGGATCCGGCAAAATGCTACTTTGTTACCAGTCACCATGTTGATGGCTTCCATCCCCCTCCTACCCTTTCCTTTCCTCCCTCACCGCCACGACGTGAAATAACTTCCATCGAGCAAGTTGCATCGTGTTCATCCTCAACTCAACGACGCCGCCGGACAAAATGACGACGATCGACGCAAGAAGAAAAACAAACTTTGCGAAACTATTTTCAATTTGAAATTCCTGATGAATTTAATTAGTTTCCTTGTTTTTGTGATTAGTATTGAGTCGATATACGACGATGTTATCGATGGTATTTAGTTGTTTAATCGTACAAACAAGTTTGTCCACATTAAAATTTGTGGATATTCAATTATATCCTTATAATACTTGAAATAAGACGACATTATTGTTGTGATTATGACCGAAAGACTTTGAAAATGAGAAATTTCATCTAATAATTTTATTATTTCAATATCCTTCATTTCAGGTAGAATGTACATCGATCAAGCAACAAGTCAAAAACTGCATCTTGAATCAAATTGGGTGTTGTGGTTTCGAGTCCCGCCCCGTATAATGCATAGGTTCTTGTAAATGCCCTTTACTCATCTCTTCATCGTTCCATTATCACCTGTTCATTCGTACTTTCGTATAAACCAGTTGTTGGTGGGGTCGTTGAGAAAACAATAGTCATCATCATCACATGTGGATGTTTCATCAAATTACTATCTTTTGTTTGACTTCTGAAGTGCGTTCATAAAAAAACGTTCTTTTTTTTTAGTGCGGTAAAATTGAGTCTTCACTCCGCTCATCCAATACGTGTACATACAACACGTATGACCTATTCAAGCGTTTACAGTATTTCAGGTTATTCTCGTGTTTCAATTAGTTTACGTCAAGTTGATTCGATGACCATCTATTCAGAGTGTTCCAGTTTATTAGACGATGTCGGAAATACCAACGGTTCTTGAAATGCCCCAGGGGATTATTAGTGATTACATAGAGCAGAATTATATTGGTGCATCGTATTGGTATTTGTACGTTACAGGAAGAATGTCTTCCGTTCAACCGATGTCATTCAATATATAAACCAGGACGGTAATCACAGATTACGAGTCTTTAGAATTTCAGTTGACAGTTCACATTAAATTCAACGAATTCAATGAGTCATTAGATGAGCGTTAGCAAAGATTTCCATCCCACTCTTATGGAGCTTTGTCTGTGTGTTTTTTTTTCTGTTTGTTCACTTGTTTGTAAGCACTGCACAGGTCACACGGTTCAATCGACATGAGCTTTCTCTGTAGACTTATACGTATCCAACTTAGAACTGTATAGTTTTGGGGTTTAAGTGGTACAACCATTTTTGAGAAATTCCATCTCAAAATAACATTCAGACAAAACATGAATTCATTTGGGATTTTTTTTTTCATTTTTTTTTTCATTTGCGCAAAATGACCTCGCTATCGACGCGCCTTTGAACCCTAACACTAACTCTTACAAATTGTCTTGCCTAGCCTAATATTATGGGGATTACAGAAACTTTGAGATGATTTTTCTGAACATTGGTCCTACCGATTTAAGCCAAAACCTAGACAGTTCTGAGTTGAACAAGTTCGCATAATTATACAGAAGAAGTTTTGTCAATCGGTCAAACCGTATGACCTGTGCAGTGCTTACAAACAAACGAAAAAACACACACAGAAAAAGCTCCATGAGACTAGGATGTCCTCGCTGTCGCTCATCCAATTAATCAAGCTGTGTATAATTTCATATTTTGATTAAACTCTATCGAGATATCTCGCTAATCTTGCAACGCATACTCTGCGTTTGCCTAGTAGGGTACAATCATTATAATAGTGGAAGGGCCGAGTCTGTCAGTGCTGGCGCGACTGTTATTCTACGGTCGTATTGCAACTGATGCTGTCGCGATCTACGCTCTGCGGGCTGCATTCAGGAGTAATATCCACCATTTAAAACGTTTCTTGACTCTCTCAAGTTTATTAGATGAGCGATAGCGAAGACTTCCATCCGAAAGTTTTTTTGTTTGTTTGTTTGTTTGTTTGTAAGCACTGCATAGGTCGCACGGATTGACTGATCAACACGAAACTTTTTCTGTACACGCAGACTTATCCAACTTGAACTTGAAGTTTCAGGTCAAAACTGTTCAACAATTTTTGAGATAAACTATCTCAAAGTTGCTATAAACCCTATAAGATGAGGCTGAGCCAAAAAACTGGAAAAAAAATCTCTCAATTTTTAAAAAAAGAATCACTCAATGTGAACATAATTAATGATACACATTTTTACATACAGATACACTTTTTTTTTTACCATTTTTTTCAACTTTTTCTGTATACGAAAACTTATCCAACCGAGAACTAGTTGTATATAACTTGGGTCAAATCGGTCGGACCATTTTTGAGAAACATCGCCTCAAACTTTCTGAAAACCCCGTAAGATTACGCTGGGCGGAAAAAATTGAAAAATAAAATCTCTCCAATTTAATTCAAATTCTCCCCAAATGTGAACCCGAAAATGATCCACATTATCAAACATTTGTATGCAATTCGGACTGGCCGTTTTGAAGAAAATGAAGTAATAAAACTCATATGTTTTTATTCATCGAGTAGATAGAAATAATAGCAGAAAAATGTTGCAGAGATAGATTAACGGCTCCCTAGATTCGTTGGCATTTCATGAAATATATTTTATATGATCAAGGTGTGTAGAGTTTTCTATTATACTTTATAGATATCGCTCATCCTTCAACGCATATTCTGCGTTTGCCTAGTTATATTATTTTCTTCAAAACGGCTTGGCTGAATTGCATACATATTTTCATTAATGTGCATCATATTTGTGTTCACATTTGGGGAGAATTTGAATTATATTGGAGAGATTGTATTTTTCAATTTTTTCCGCCCAGCCTAATCGTATGGGGTTTTAGAAACTTTGAGATGATGTTTCTCAAAAATGGTCCAACCGATTTGACCCGAAAACTATACATCTAAGGTGGATAAGTTTGCGTGTACAGAAAAAGTTTCATGTCGATCGGTCAAACCCTGCGTGCTGTGCAGTGCTTACAAACAAACGAACAAAAACAGACAAAGCTACATAAGAGTGGGATGGAAATCTTCGCTAACTCTTATCTAACTATCATCCTACAAGCATCTTACAGTAAATTTCAAAACAATACGTGGAAAAATATTGTGCGGTCTTTTGTAAAATAATATCATCAAATATCATCAAATAATATCAACACTTTTATGAAACCGCAAAAGTTATATATATAAAAATCGCTTCAAACTAATACAACAATCCATTATTGAAGAGATTTTGCAGAATTCACTTAATCCAAATCATCAGAGTAGCTTTTTTTGTTGCTATACCTAGACAAAATACATCAAGACACAAATATAATAGCGTTCCCCACCTCTTACGTTACCTTCTCTCTATCTCTCTTTTTATCAGCCCCTTTCCACCCACAACGTACACTTTCCCCCTCTCTCACGCCCCAGAACAAAGCTTGACTAATAAACAAGAGAGACATTTGTATTGACTAATGTTATCAACCGGAGTCTGTACATATTATTGTGTTGCTCGTTCCAATCGGCCGTCTCCCCTGGCAATTACCACTAGCGCTCGGTTGTTTCGACCCAGCCAGTGGTGAATTGCATAAGACATGCTTGCCGGTATGTTGGTATTCATAGAGCAACATTGTAATATACTACAACAGATCAGTCAAGTGGTAGAGAGGATCCAATTGAACGCATAATATTACAATACACTACGCGCGAATAAGGTTTACTGTTGTGTTACGTAAACATACAAGCAGGTGGCTAGAAAGAGCATTATTACTTACATATGTAGTGTATGTGATTCCTTATTATGATGAAGTAATATTGGAGTATCACGGCGCGTCAACGACTAGTTTGTTTTTTTCCATATTTGTATTACATGAATCAAAATTGCGGGAGCATATGTACTATTCTGAACATAAGAGAACGACATGAATAGGAAGTTTACTATTATATATTTGGTGAAAGGTAGAAAAAGAAAGAGTATAATGAAAGCGTAGATTTTCTTGGATTTTTTTATTCGGATATTCGACAGAATTTCTATATCAAGTGATAAAATACATACAATATTTTATCGTAATGCACCCTGTTGATGATCACCATATTATCACCATATTGACGATCATACATATCACTAAGTGAAAAATCGTATGTATGATCATTTGTGCGTGATCGATGGGTCAAACGGAGATGTCAAACATCTTGGAGAATTTGGCCAAACAAAAGTCCAATTCCTTATACAGTATAAAAATGGTGTATAATAATTATCAAAAATGATAATGAGCCAACTTCCCCAGAGATTACACAGTTTGACTGCAGGAAAACCAGATATTTTCCCAGCTATTCAGAGAATAATCTTTCCATCTAGTGTTCTTCAATCACAACTTCAGTATTATACTTCAGTATTTCTATACCTTCAACTTTACTAGTTCCTAGACAACCTCACAAACATGCTATACATTTAATTTTTTTTTTTTTAATAACATCGAAACTTGATACAAAATCATTGTTCCCCAATCAAGGCTAAGGATGAAAGTGAGATCGTTTGTACGGGGCACCACAAGGGCGATCTTACCGCCCCATTTTATTATTATTTTGAATTAATTGCAATGAACTTTGACACCAGATCTACGCTGTCTGTGACCACACTTCTTCGCCCCAGATACAAGTCTTCAGTTGCCGAAGGTCCGGAATACATTATTATTATCCGGAGCACATATTTTTTCAAAATATGAGAAATATATCTAGCATGTTTCTCATGTATTATGTAAGAAGTACTATGTTGACAATGAATCTGTGGGTGAATCCTTCACGAACAAACTTGAGACAAAACATATTGTCAACATTTTCATACCTTCTCGCTATCTCACAAATACTCTTACAAACAACGTTTTTCTAGTAGTCCTATGTATGAATCAATTCTCTTGAGTTGGTAATATCCGGAACCGCCACCACTTATTCGTTAACAAAGACGATCGGGTATACCAGCAGGCCAAAATCCATCGAACACAATCCTATCACGCGACGAGATAAAAATTAAAGTTTTATGAAAACATCCCTTCGCTCTCCTACCCCCGTAACACACGACCTTACGTTGCACAGCTAGTGTAGGGGCTGAGAATAAGGGTGAACATTTTGCTGCATTGCTGTGTGCTGGATTCAGTTTTACAACTCACTCGACTTTATTTACTGCTACTAACCCTTGTGCACGAGCTTCTTGGACAGATTATATTGCACGTGATTATGTGATAAAGTCGTATCATTTATGTTGAGTTGATCGATGGCGATCTTATTTAAGTAGTGATACTATGTTGTGAATGATATTATCTTCAATTACAAGCAACGATCGAAATTCAAATCAGTTTCTCATTTACATAATTTATCAGACGAGCGTACGCAAGGACCTTCATGTGACTCTTATGGTACATCAATGTGTGTGTGCTCTATTTATGTGTTCATTATAGTTTTCATACACTGGAAGTTTCATACACTGGAGGTTGTGATAATAGAGCGAAAGCCTCGTAACATCAGGTGCATCACTATGTACCTAATAATATGAATTGGAACATTTCAATAAATGATGAAAGAAAATTTCTTTTGAAAAAATAGAAACTGTAATAAATTGAACTGCCTAACATAATCCCTAATCTAATATTTATCAAGTTTCACGTATCGGTATCTAATTGAGTGATGATTGTATGAGAAGTCTCCAAAAGGTGTGAAAAAGTATCTATTTTCGCAGTAATAGGTGAAGAGTTATCAAATGTAACAGACCGAAAATAGAATCCTTTTTTATATTGTATGTTGCCTTAGCGAATGAAAGCTTCAGAATGGCCAACTGGTTCAATCTAGGCCTTAATAATGCATTGAAAACCACTCTCGCAGAAAAATCGATGTCTACTATCTATATGAGCAATTTTTAAGAAAAAAATTATCACTTCTTCGAGATGGTTTCTAAAGGTCATCATATTGCAATAGTTTTGTCCAGTGATAATCTTAAATGCCCGATTTTTTTTTTAGTTTTGAAATATTACTGAGACTAGTTGGATGCCAAGCCGGATAACAATGGACATGATCGACCTAACTATCTACAACTAAACTTTACGTTTCATCTTGGTTTTAGCTGAATGCAATATTCTACCCACGAAATTAAATTATTAATAACATAACTAAGCTAACGACGGTATACTGGTAGTTATTGCACTAGTAAATGGCAAGTTCGTAGTTTTTGAGAAAAATTGCATATAATTATATATATATACATGCAATTTTTCTCAAGAACTACGAACTTGCCATTTGTGACACTTTAATCCATCAACGGGAAAATATATACTTTTCCTAGTAGGCCTACTCGACTTCAATGAAATAACTATAGCTTCTACCATCGTTGTATCAAATTAATCACTCATCAATCAAATAAAGTATGTGGAAATAAAACTAAATTAACATAATTGTTTCCAAATTATTTCTGCTACACAACATGTCAGCAAACGCTCATCTAATAACATCCATCCAACACCTAAGTAGAGTCAACATAAGAAACAATCTATCGAATTACAGCCAGTTCTTGTACAACTCGTAACCTCGAACTACCGCTAGTATCGCTCACACCCGGTGCAAACAACCAATAAAACTTTGCTTTTTGTCGTTGTTTTTTTTCTCTCCTTGTTCTCTCATCATCTCTGTTTTGATAAAACTTCATCTCCTGCGGTAACGTGTTGTCTTATTTGAGAGGAAACACGTTCTTTGAGATGACCAACAGATGGCACTAGTCGTATAAGCAATATACCAAGTTATTACAACATGGCGCCTAACGCTAATCACGTGATCTTTGACCTAACAAGAGGTCATTTATCAATATCCGCTATTGCACTGCCTTCTAAACGAGTAACATGGTACTTTATTGCACGGTCTTCTAGAATGTAACGTGCTGTGGTATTGTACAGCTTTCTATATTATTATATATTGTTTCATTATTGCATTGTTTGACTTATTGTTAATATACAGACTCTTTGGAATATTAGTTTTTGTCATTTTCTACGCAAAGAGACGACTCAGTTGATTTTTATTCAATTCTACGCACGTGCGTTTTAATATAAATGTCAATTATTAATGTAAATATCAAAATAACCGTGGAACAATTGCTGACCAAAGACAAGCGTTTCAGTATCCCAGTTAGATATGTATCATGTGGTAATTTTGCCAACGTGATCGAAGGTGTCAATTTTACCTCCTTTTCAACCGCCCACTTGTAAGATGTTATATTGTGTTACGGCGAAGGGGCGGGGAAACCATTATAGTGGTTGATTTAGATTAATAAATCCAAATAGTTTTCTCGTGCAAATCCAGAATCTAATCATTCTTTAGTAGACCTGCCTAACATTACTTGTATTGTTTCTTATTTGAATTAAATGTCTCACAGAGTCTATATTAGATTCACAGCAAATTTGATCATAATTCACGATGAATCTGTTCTCGATCTACCGTCTCCACAATCAAATACCGTCAACGGTTGGTTGTGTCGATCCGTCAAAAGTCGTGGAACGGAGTAGAAGAACAATGGTGGAAACTTTGCTAGCTGTGTGACGTTAGCTTTCACGACTTACATGCTTTAATGAAATCAAGCCGTATAGCAAAATGTGTCGAACTTTCAGTCGAAAAGGAGAAACACAAGTCTTTTGCCTCGGTCAACTTTTTATCTTTATCTTCCTCTCTGTGTCTTTTATTACCACTCGTCTTTCAAGTTTTCTTAATAATAAAAAACGAGTAAGACAAATTTTCTTCTGCGTCGGTTACAAGAAAGTATATGTGTCAGTTTGAGAAAACCTGCGTCTGTTTCTTATCAAAGTGCATTGCGTCGAACGAGAAGCGCGTGTTCATTCAACTTTTTTGCCATCAAGGGCACTGCATTTGAGAGTTTATTGAGAGTCTATTTAACTAAATATCAGGCTTCTGGTGATGGCATTCTGAACAGTATGAGATATATCTGGGAAAACGCAGTATCAACATTGTGGGATGAGCGAGATTTTGTATGAAATGTACTGAAAAAAATTGTGAAGTTGTACACACCTTTATTCTGGATCTATTAACTTACTGCCAACCCGATTCACATATTATTAATAATTCCAATCATTTCACGAACTAATTGGTTCAACCTGTTAACCATCTTCTAATAGCTCTTTTGATAAAGCTCTTGGCTTGATGTAAAAAAAGAATACACATTATTTTCATCTTCAAACTGGGTGATCCGATTTATGTGAAAATGTATAATAATGTGTATCATTCATATGCTCAACTTCTATAGAAATTTGAATTCATTCAAAGTCTTTTTTTTACAATTTCCCCTCTGGATTGTTCTCACGGAGATTTTCAAAACCTCGAAATTATTTTCCATAAGTGACTTGACCGATTGCGCCTCAAAACAATACAGTATCGAGTTTAATGTTGAGATGTGTGTATGCCAAGTTTCGCTCGTTTAAATATTTCATTACACAGCAACCTAAATATTTGTAATACAGTCCGGACGGTGTGCTTGAAATTTCGTTATATATCACCTTATTTTTACAGGTTTACAGCATAAAACACATTGTTTAGAAGTATACATGTGGAAGTGTGAAGTGGAAGTGTTCGAATCCACAGTTAATCATTTTAGTTCACATCATTTAGAAGGTATCAAAGAGATCTGTGTTTATATTGTATCAGGATTTTCTTGGACTGTTCAAAAGTTATCACTGAAGAACTAATATTTCGCCAAATCGATTCTCATTTTAAACCAGAAATAGCAATAAAAAATTACTCTGAATGAGGACAATATACAGAGAAAGATCGTAGTTGTAAAAACGCAGTGCAGTTTCAAAGATTCAACGATTTTGCTAGATGTAGATGTGTTTCTAATCGTGAATCTCGTCATGACAATCACTTATTAATAATACGAAACGGCTGAAACGTAATACAACACCAAACACAGCACCTAAAACTATACAAAATAACTCAAATGAACAGCATTGCTCATTGCTATAACGGTGATTAGTGCTTGTTATGTTGGTAGATGGCCTTCTTCTTTCGACGCTACAAGTATAGCCATGTTTCCATATCCACTCGTTCATCGCACAACTAGAGTATAGCGTTTTCCTAGTTATACTGGGGGTCATCCTGTAACTTCTCATGTAACTTTAATATTATGATAACACAATCTCTGGCCGCGGACTATACCTATAAGAACACGTATATACCAGTGATCTATAGTGCGGAATTACCACATTGAAAAGAGAGGCTTTGTACACAGTCTTTCATCCGTCCTCATGCCCTGCTCTACCCTATATACACGTCCCTTTCGACCCTACATGCCCCACTCCTCCCTACATGCCCTGCCGCATCCAAAGTAATGGGTTTTAATAATAAAAACGCGACACCAACGATGGTCCTTTATGCCTGTATTTAGCAGAGTGATTTACTGTGATTTTACAACCTGCTATTATATCATCAGTCTTATCGATCTAGAGTACACTGCTGGGCATAAGTGAAACGCAGGTCTGAGACTAACTGAGATTTTTCCAATCATTCGTTCCTGAGACGAGCAAAAGTGCAGTCTCATTTTCATATTTTTGGTAAAAATAAATGTCTTCGGTAGTTCATTGTGTGATTTTTTCAAAATCCCCGAAGCTTACAGCCTCTACCAAAAAAAATGTGAAGTTTCAGAGTATTTTTGACAGTCATCAGAAATATTAGGAAGAAAATTGAAGTAAACATAGAATAATCCAGTAATACAGAAATAGGATAAATTATTAAAAGTAAATATATTGTAATTGTGTGAAAGAATTACTAAAATGTAATGTGCCAGTTGTTACATATATTGTCTATTTATCACGGTGGATAGAAACGTTTAACTAAAGCCATCGACTATACCCAGTGAAATGGCGAAACTATCAGTGTAATCCTAGACGATCCGCCACAGCAGGAGTTTAACACGCTGAACGGTGTAGTGAAACAATATTTGAAAAGAGGAGCATTTTATGCAATAACAATCATTTCATGTTATATTAATTGTAGACGGCAGTGTTCGGATTGCTTGGATGCAGGATGCGAGGAAAGCTATTCCTTGAATCATTTTCCCCAAAAACGTTGTTAATCACACACTCTTGAAGGAAATTACCATTTCACAGAAATCTAACACATGTTACTCAAAATACTATAACTGTTCCTAGTTTTCCTCGTATATTATATTGTTTTCTATTACTAGGCAAACGCAGGATGTGCGTTGTACGATGAGCGAGATGTCTATATAAAGTATAATCGAAAACTCTACAAACCTTGATCATTTGAAATGAACTTCATCCGATGTCAATGAATCTAGAAAGCCGTGACTTCGACAATGCAACATTTTTCAACTAATATTTCTATCTTTTCGATGAATAATATACATTTATTATATTATTTTCTCCAAAACGGCTGGTCCGAATATCAAACCAAATTTTTATTCATGTATATCATTCTTGTGTTCACATTTGTGGAAAATTTGAATCGTATTCGAGAGATTTTTTTTTCAATTTTTTTCCGCCCAGCCAAATCTTATGGGGTTTTTAGAAACTTCTAAATGATGTTTCTCAAAAATGGTCCAACCGATTAGACCTCAAAACTATACAGTTCTAAGTTGGATAAGTTTGCATATAAAAAAAAGTTTCATGTCGATCGGTCAAACCCTGCGACCTGTGCAGTGTTTACAAAAAAAAAAAAAAAAAAAAAACGCACAGACAAAGTTCCGTAAGAGTTCAGTGAAAATCTTCGCTACTCTCATCTAATTATTCCCAAGTCGACATAAAAAAAGGTTTCGAACGACTACTTTCTAATCACCTTACCACGAGATAAAAATTGAATGAAATCGCCGAATAATTCATATCATATAAAATTATTTGTATGATGCGAATATTTTCAGAATATTAGCTCCCAAAGCACATAAACGAGGTTGGAAAATCATGTATTCAATGATACCCGTCGAGAATGTATTTTATATATTTTGTGTCTAGAAATCTTGACTTCCACAGAAAGAAATCTAATTTGATCCATGGTCTGCAGAATTTCTAGACCTTTACTGTTGGACGTTCCGTGTACATAGTTCACTAGCTACTATAAGCTAGGTCCTAAGACTATATTCATAGCATTAAGTGAGTTTTTGATAAAACATCAAAACAATATGAGAACCGAATAAATCTAAACATTGTGTACTGTTGAACATTGAATTATTTTCGAAACAATGATAACACATTGTCCCTGGAGAAACCCAGCCAAGTGCAATCCTTTCAATTTTGTAGTTATGATGCATATTTTATTATTATCTAACATATTCTATATTCAAACTCTTCTGTCGTATAGGCAATAAAAAAGGACGTTGTAATCGACGGTAACACATATAGAGTGTAGAATGGCTATAGTTTTTTCATAATTCCATATTCACCTGAAAGAGCACTCATTACAATAAAATGATTGTGTAATTGGGCAAAAATACACAATTGTTGAAATAACTGAACATCTAGATAGTGAAACTAAAAAGGCTGATTTTACCACAAAATGAATTGGTTTCTCGTGCAATGAACATTTTCTCGTGACTTTAAATTTTCTCTCAAAATTTAAATATTGTTATTTACAAGACTTGTGATCACATTTCAAACTGACTAAAACCACAGACTAATTAAAACTGATCAACGAGAGTCGGAGATTATTTATACCAATATAACGAATACTAATTTCACCGTTAGCTGCGGAATTTTTAAAACCAATTACTTTTCAAGATGAGTTCCGAGATCAATAACACAACTACATATTTCAACAGTGTAACAATATTGAAAACATTGTCAGCGTATTTATCTATGATTAACAAAGTTTTACAATTATTCACTTGTTATAACCACTTTTATCTATCGAACAATCATACAATATCGTATTTTCAAGTATAGGCTACTTTTATTGATTTTACAATGATCCTGTTTCCTAATTCAAAAGTTGATTCAAACTACACAGTTCTTCTTCTGCCCTCTCCCTCATAAACAGGTGGTTTGCTGAATAGAATTCCCGCTATGAAACTACTTCCTTTATTTTCCACCTTCAACCAATTAATATAAAGATTTACGTTTTGATCTTTTTCATCGTATAAATAACAATTACGGTACACAGCAGCGTTATATAACTCATGTAATTACTAACAACGTGTTAAAATACCTGAACTGCACAGTGTTTATTAAAAACAGTATTTCTCAATTACTTGGAAATCTCGCTATGAAGCTAAACTAGAGTTAGTAATAAGCTTCATCGAAAATGACATGAATAACATTGCTCAGTGTTATTTGTGTGATTATGTTATATTTCGCTCATTGTGCAAAACGCTTCCTAATTCGACAGAAAAACTTGCAGATATGCTGTACGTATTGAAAAGTAGAACTAGTGAGAAGTCACAAAATAAAGCGCGCGCATATTTTCAACAATGACGTTGAGTGAAATATTATATTGTTGACTTAGTTTTGTGTAGTTTTTCGTCGACACTATTGCATTTAGAAGCGCATTCTATTATTAATTTTCGTGTCTAATAGATGTTTATAGCTTCGTTTATACGAGATCATTGTTATATTTGAATTTATTTTCAATATACTCTTTAGTTGGAATGGTAATCTTTTATGATCCATATTTGTGATTTTTTAAAATTGAATGCGTAGTGATAACAATCTCACGTCAACCGAATGATTTCAATATGGATTTTGTTCAAATTTCTTAAATGAATTGTTTACTGTAAGTTTACAGTAAGTGTATGGTTTACTGTACATGTACTGTGAGTCTGTATGACTATATAAGTGCAATATTGCTCAATATATAAACTCTATGACTCTATCATTCAATACAGTAGTTATTTTAATGTGAAAATTGGATAGTTGTAGAAATCAAAAATCATTTTCATATAACAAAAAGATCTAGATTACGTCATTTGATACTCAAGGCAATACGCTGAAATAAAAAAACGAATAGTTTGGAAAATGTAAATAATCAACTATCACCGCAAATTAAATTCAAGACGAGGGAAAATTATTAATTTAAATCATCTACAAAAAACATTCAGTGAATTAACATATTTTATACATTCTCTCTATCATACAGTCCCTCATCCTCTTACAATAATCTTCATCCATTCCAAATAAGAATTCGGTAATAAATCTTCCTATAAAAACTCCACACATTTTAGTTCGATGAAACGGGATAAAACGGGATGAAAAGGGGATGATATAGTTGAATACATGAATGCGCTATTCTTTGTCAGGCTACGGGCTTTAGAATTGATTCCAGTACCGACTTTTGACCGATGAAAACTGATCTCGTGCTACTCAAATATACTTTACAATACAACAACAAAAAAAGACACGGCGAAGGTAATCGAAAAGTATAGACTTATTATACGTAACGGACGTAGCATGGAAGTGAAACGGATATGTATAATAAAACTTCATGGTGAGAGTGTTAGTGAATCGACACATCCGATTGGTAATTCTGATGTATATGGGAGACGGTCGAACGAGTAGGGTCAACAAGACCTACAAGACGTATACAAAGAAGTAAAAAGATGCAAAGCAATGACTAATAATGCAAAGAGTCTGATGTGAAAGCAAGTCTTTGGTGTAAGGTTTAATAATGTAGAAAGCAAGTAAATGAAGAGTGTAATACTCTATTTATCATATGTTCTCTATGTATGGACCAGCCTGTATGTATAGATCTACAAGCAAAATTGAGGAAAGCTTAAAAAGGTTGTTAACTCAATTCATATAGCACAACACAAAATCAATTATTCTGAGGACACTATATGATTGAAGAGTTGTATCTCACAGAAAAAGTAATGTATTAGTTTATTTCCATACTTATTCAAAATGATTAACAAAATAATTATGTGAGTTTAGATATCAAATTGTATGACTTTATTGATAAATTGTGTTAGTGATAATAAAATCTTCAGTTCTTGAAATATTTACGTAATTTTTTTTTCAATTCTTACAAAATTAATGTTCTGATAACAAACCAGATGAAAATATATCAATTTATTATATGTATCCAAGGTAGCCTATATGTTTCACCAGAGTCGATAAAGCAGTTCTACCTTCTAGCCATGCTATTACAGACTCTGGTTTGACTATGCTTTCTATAAATAATATCATCGGAAATTTCCATATACGTCAGTCAACGTAGTTGTAATATTCAACATACGTTCATTGACTACTTGATAAATAGCATCACATAAAGCTAACATTTATTTGAAACAGCTTTTGAAAAATCGCATTTATTTACACAAACCTAATTAAATCGTTGGTCTCTACAAATAAACTCCTGATAACGTATACTGTGTGTACACTTACCAATCGAATCGACGTGAGTTACTTTAGTGATCTGCCTCGAGCGGGAGTCAAACCGCAACCGTTTGTAAGCTGATCATTCTATTGACTTATTAAAGTGGAGTATTAAGTTACAGTAGAAGCGTTTGCTGTTATCAATCACCACAAAACATGGAGTCAATGCTGGTAATTGCTTGTATGATTCGTTGAAATAATATATGTATTATAATTAATGGAAAATAATGCTCTAGATCTTCTTGTTGTTCGATGAACGAGGTGGAAAAGCATATACTGAACTGTGATTGTGAAACGTATTTGATTTTTCAAATAGTTTTTTCCTCAAAAACTAATCATTAGATTTTAAAAACCATTGATTCATATAGGTGACCCATTTTTCCATCAACTCTTATGAAAAAATCAATTATAAAACATGGGTTTCTGGAGAAAATGTTGTACCACCACGTACTTGATGTATTGGGATTTGTTTTCTCAAATTGCATTGACCTAGAGAATTACCCAACTGTACATTCTGAGAAAATATACAGATAACATATATATACGTTAGAATATTGGTACAACCTTCATGCTGATGAGGCAATTCTGTGACATGTACAACGATTGAAAAAAAAAAAATTTTGATTCAGTCTGAGATTTTATTCAAATATTAACAAATATGTAACATGAAAGTTTTTGGCTATACTAGGTCAACCGTGTTGAAGTGGACTCAACATACAGTGTCATCACCACCCTCTCCTCAAAATAAACACAGTTACCCTGTAAAATAAACATCATGTATGGGTTATACATTTCCAAACAAGCCGTATGATAAATACGTCTTAGTGCGTTGGTCTTGCTAAACGCATCGTGTCGCTTTTGTCGACCACGGTAATGACTTCTCTAATCCCCCTTCAGCCGGTCTGAGCCTCTTAATCCTGTGGGATCAGGCCAAGTGGATCCAGGAGTGGGGGGAATGATTAAAGGGGTGGTCGCATTACGCGGTCATCTTCTATTAAGACACTGCCACTGTGATCGCGCAAACCAAGTGACAAAGCGGGAAAGAGAGAGAGAGAGAGAGAGAGAGAAAGGAGGAAGGGGAGAGAAAGTTGTATTCGATCCGAAAAGCTGTAATAGAAAGTGGTGCTCAACTTGATAGCCAATAGGATTCATACTGACGGTTCCAACCAGACGAAAAACTATGATGTAGCGTCAACAGATATAATCGAGAATTTTTCGTCTGAGGTATTTTGATCCAATGAACATTCATTGAAGAGACCAATATAATTGGTAAATTATATGTAACGAATATACATACTCATACATATATATATATATACATATATTTATAAATATATTCAGGATGGAGTAGTCGAGTCAAAAAAGTTCGGGTTCAGATTCCGGTCGAGACGAAACTCTTATGACTCGACTATTCCATCCTTGATGTAGCTCTAGATATTGAATTTCACTCGAGAAGTTTAAATACACACACACACAAATATATATATATATATATATATATATATATATATATATATATATATATATATATATATATATGTGTACATATATTCAGGTCAGAAACAATTCAAGCGAATAATCCAATCATTATATCTACCCGAATAGTTTCACTTGGTTTATCGATATCATTTTATGAAGAAAAAAACTATATATATATATATATATATATATATATATATATATATATATATATTTGTATGTATATATGCACTATTTATACTGTTACATCATTGTGAGCTCATTCTAACTTTTTATAGGATTGTTTTTCATTGTTTGCTAAAAGTGTATATGCAAACAAGTGGTTACGAGAGTACTTTTACGTAGAAACATAGTGGTATGCACACAACAGTATCGGATGATCGTTTAAAGTTGAATGTAGTGTAATATTTGAAAAGTTTAACTATCGAGTATACGATAGAGTTCCAGTTTAATACTTTTGTCGTTTATTTATTCGCTTAACCTAATTGTTGTGAGATTACCAGTAAATAACGAAAATTCACTTTAGCCATAGCTCATAGTTTGTTGATCGATTGATTAAGAACCCCGAGTGAAGTGAGTGCGTATTTCAGTTCCACTTATGATAAATTTTCCAGGATTATTATTCATCAATCACCACTTATTCAAACATACTATAAGAAAATAGCTTTTGGTGTGTTTCTTTGCAGAATAATAATTTTCGTCGATTCATGTATTTAATGTATTTAATGTTAATGTGTTTAATGTGTAATGTTCTCGTTCAATCCACAAAGACACTTTCGAAGTACTTAACTGACTTTACAGTATTTCACAGCCTTTTTCACCATCACAAAAAGTTACCATTCATATTCAACCTTCTAAAATACAACACTATATTCCCACAGAAAAAACGCACGATAAAAATACACACTAAAAACTACCAACTGAATGAATACAACGTTCAACATTCATTTTTACAATAACTAAATGAAGTGAGTGTGTAACCTTCATCGTAAAATACAAGAAAATTATGCATAGCTTTCTAAATTCAGTGTTGTCATCAAAAAGCAATGTCATGACCAATTGCTCCTACCACTCCGTTAACTGAATGACTTCGTTACCTTCAATTTATCGCATGCCATTAAATTAGCAATGTTAATTCCATCCATGCCTCTTCCAACACATTATTAGCACCCCAGTTGAAAACGAAAGCTCGATAATGTAATTGTACGTGTGTCTATATATATATATATATATATATATATATATATATATATATATATATATATATATATATATATATGAGCCCGAGTATAGCGAGTGCTTCGAATGATAAAAGGCAAATTGAGTTAAGACAATTGGTTACTCTTGAGAGGTTGTACTAATTCCTGCTGGCGGCTTTTATACATACACTTTAGCAGAATGGGTTGCAGACTCCGTGCGTCTGCTGACACTTTGTGAAATAACAAGTGAAAGTGTTCCGATATTGATATAGGATTATATATTCATGTAAACTGTGAAAAGCGGAGTAGACTTCCTTTCTTAAAATGGTGAATGGTCGTTTCATTCAAGTCGACAGGAACATGGAAAAGATGGGTTTAGACGGGTTAGATATAGGCCTAGTGTTGATAGTGTGTATGAGCGACGGTTTAGAGCTAGAATTGTGAAAGTAGTAGAGTTCATATCATTTTGTGAAAGAAGTGGGTGTATTCTATAACTATAGCTTACAACATATATTTGAATATCCAGCATGCAACAGTATGTGCGCTTCTATAAATTGTCTCATTGTTGGTATATGTCTTTATCATTGCAGCACTGCAAAGTATAGTATTATAGTTCATACTATTTTGTAAAAAACATTGTGTATTCCTTAACTATAACTCCCGAACTTATATTTGAATATCCAGCATGCAACAATATGTGTGCTACTGCTTTCTATGAATTGGCTCATTGTTGGGATGTGTCTTTTTACCTTTGCCAGCAATATTGTATTTAATTTTATTTTCCTGGATAGAGCAGCCAATGGTAATAGTGAGCAACAGCGCTGTTGTAAACTGTGCTCAGTAAAGTAATAAGATATCAAGAATGTATATTTATCATTTTACACCTTATATAATGTAATATCATAGAGAAAATTGAGGGTAAAACAAAGAAATGGGACAAAATAGACGGAGTTTGGTGAGAAGAGAGAGATAAATGTAATTGTGTGTTGATTGAAGAGAAGAGGCGAGTAGTTTTGAAGAGAATGGAGAAACAATAAGACTGGGATCTGGCAGACCAAGACAAACTGCCCTAGATTTAATGGATAGCATTCAGCTATCCATAGCATTAGCGTCCTAGCTTATTATTAATTGTTATCTGAGTATTGAAAAATGAATTTCCGACAAAAAATAGGCGTGGCATATCAATATTCCAGTTGGATCTATATATTTGATGACATTTCAAAGATATTCCAATTCGATATGTCAAATTAACCACATAGTTTAAACATTCCGCCGGATTGGATTTGCCATTATTTTCACAAAAAAGAGGCGAGGAAAATAAAGAGGTTGGTTTCAATAATAATAATCTTTCATTGAAGGAATTGTGTATTTTCATCAACTCATGCAAAAATGATGATTTCATTTTAATTTTTGCAACCGGTTATTCACTAAGAAAGATCATTGTTATTATGTTTCAAGTATCAAAGCCCCCTAGATCGACTACCGCAGACGATGTATTCGATCTAGGTGACTGTCAAATATTACAATGAGCACAACAATGATAACGAATTGCAACACCTTATTGTTGGCACCATTGATGCTTTCAGTTCCTAAAACCACGCCTGTTTTGCTCCGTGAATAATTCTGCGACTCTGTGGCTGATGAAGTAGAAGCAGTAACGATAACTCGCTGAACCTTTCACATTTCTAATATATCGAACCAATGAATTTCGATGTCAGAAATGTGAATATCTCGGGTGAGCTTGCGTGCTCAACGCCGAAATATTGTAAAGAGAATACGATTGAAAAACGAATTTAAAAAACAACACACTCAATGAATATTTCGATGTCAGAATATTGTTTATAAAGTGCGGGTTTTACAGAAAAGTCGATCCACCTGCAAGTTTCAGTTTCAATAACAGATGTTCAAATATAGAAATGAAATCACGTCTACTGACGAGTCAGCATGGAAAGTTTCATTTCACCGATTTATTTTTTGTGAGAATATAATATGAGCGGTTCAGTGTGAGAAATAATTCTAGTCAGTATCAAAACAGCTGAGTTGATAATGATTTAAAGAACATTGTTATCATATAATTTTAATTTTTGATAACACATGTGATCAAGTTTCTTTCAACGATTAGACACTATATCGAATAACATTACGTTACAACACTATTATATACAACGATCGGTAACCATGACTACCATCTCGTTTTCTTGCGGTAATAAGATTACTCGCGTCCATTTTACTATATTTTCTGACTTCGGATTTTTATAAATCTATAGGCAACGAACTGAATAAATCAAATTCAAAGATTTGTATCTGTACCCAGAATATATACAGTTATATTATAGTAAACACAGAATATCTCACTATAGGCCCTACATAGTATTGATATTTTGAGTACATAATCCGAAGTAAAACTCAGAGATCCAATAATTAAAAAAGTAGAAAATTGCCTTGACTAAAAAAAAAACAGCAATTAATGACAATATCTAAGCCGTCAATACATGGTGAAAATAAGTGTACTTTTTGAGTGACAAGAAAAGGTTAGAAGATAAGAATGATAAGCGAGGCGTAACGTTGGAAATGACGCGGATAACTCAGATACTGGTGGGAAAACCTCGGCGTAAGTAAATCAGCGGTCGAAGGCCATTTCTCTTCGGAGAGAACAGCGGACTAGCAGGAAACCAAACTGTACGTTTTAGAAAGACAATTAAAGTAAAGCAGTACTATTTCACTAGCTGTGATCGTATTGATAGATTTCTGGTGGGATATTAATTCAAATTGATCCTGTTTATACCACAACAGGCCTAATACGGAATTTGTTCAATGATCTCTTCTCAATAACACCTTCTATTTTATCTTGATTAGTATTCTTATTATATTGCATCCAAAATCAAATTCATTCAAACTTGAATTGTTTCTTATTCCTATCAAAAATGTACAGTTCAACACAATGAGCATATATAACTGAAATTGAGAAAGGAGAAGAGAAATAAAGTTGATAGTTCTATGCTATAAAAGAAAATAAGATGAGAGAATAAGAAAGAATTTATATGTGTGTGAAAGATATCTCGATGTTTCCACATTTTACCGTGGTATTAGTTTGTTTTCAGCTTCCCACATTGCTGAATTTCATTTTAAAAAATCAAGTAGATTCATTATCATCTTGTATTTATTGTCAATATTCATGATTTGAACTCATTGTTACTAATTAGGATAGCCAAATGTGCGAAAGCTCTATGGCAATTCCTTTCATTTGTGGCATTTCATTGCGTGAACTTTCATTTATTTGATGTACTTTTGATAGCAAATATGAATAGATTTCAAGAACATCAATTCTAATCATCATCAATAAATTGGACTCATGGTCTAAATAATACGAACATTTTTGAATATGTGTTGACATAAGAGTAAGCAAAGATTACACATACGAGTAAGAGTTATAGTTTTGTAATTTGCGCCCACTAGGGAGGTGAAATAGAGAAACCAATTCCCTTCAAACTTTCCCTCAACATAGTATATGCAACTGTAAATATATATATATATATATATATATATATATATATATATATATATATATATATATATATATATATTGATTTAATTATTTCAAAATCGGTGGAACTCAGTGTTGATCGAGGTTGACAATTAACACATCCTTTAAGATAACGCAGCACAAAAAATAGAAAATATATATTACACTCAAATGTCCATGCATTAAATATGTTGGTATTGGTAAATAATGTTGTAAGGTTGCATGTAAACTGTATTATTATATTGTTTCCTTATATTACAAGGAATATAAAAATGTTCCACCCTCGCACTGAAAATGGAACGAGAAAATGTACGCTCTCCTACTATAAATATGTCCTTCCATACTGTTGAAAAATCTGTCTTATTCCATGAATAATGATCTATAAGAAATCTAGCATTTTAATATAATACCGACTAAACGTGATACTCTTCCGCAATACGTTGTAAATGTACTCCATATATAAAACATGGAACAATGTTTTATTTTCAAGCATAAACCATAATTAACATTATAGTGCTCACGTAAACTGGCGATTTGTAAAGATCTAATATTTTGTTTATATTTAAGCATATCATTACTTATAATATATTTATAATACATAATTAATGTTTTTCACCCTCCTGTCAAAAAGATTACGTAATAACTTATCTAAATCAGAATGTGTATATACACACTGCTAGTTATTTGCGTGAAATTAAATTACTCCCAAAACCAGAATTTACATTTGACCAAATCAGATAATTCACTGCCCAACGTCGCTTGGGGGGCTTCCATCTCTACATCATGTAATACAAAGATGATTATATAACCAGCTCCACCACGATCATTTTTATTTTGTAGGATGCTCACTCAAAAATCCACCGCACGCCGCTAAGTGTATAATCCTATAGTACAGATTCCATTGATAAAATACTCTCTCTCTCTCTGTCTCTCTCCTCACTCCTATCAACCTTCCGCATATAGCATAAGTAAAAGATTCTGTTATAAATTTGCTATAAAAGACCCATTAATTAATTATGCTTATTAATTACATAGACGCGGCTTTGATCTAATATTAGTCTTTTTTAAAATATACTTTATACTCTTTGAAAACGCAAGACCCGTTCAATGGGGGATTCTTTTAATAAAATTAAAAAAGTTGTATGAAATGCGTGGAGAATTGAAAGCTCTGAAAAGCGGGTACAACGGATGTTCATGCATGTACCCTAGCGGGAAGCGGCGGAACTTTAGCGGCGATGTTAATATGTAGATCTCTCATTTCAAAAAGTCTGCCTATGCTGTAACAGACTATTATTGTTGTGTTTCTGACAATGATGTATTATATCAAGTTTTTATCTGCAGATGTATTTATCGATACAATTTACATTTGTTGAAATTTAGTTGCGTTAGGCTACAATAAAAATAGTAAAAACACATTATTAATCTCAATGACGTTGAATTTTGAAATGTTGAAATATTTGGGATGAATTTTAAAATGTTCGCAATATTCATATGTATTTACAATTTTGGATTGTCTGTATATAATCTGAAAAAGTCCATTACCTGAAACGCACAAGCCAAAAACTAGAACGAATTCAATATAAGTGGGGTTCTCGGATGTATGTTCCATTGTGATGTTTCAATGTTTTATTTATTAAGAGCTCGTTAAATGCAATTATTTATATGAATACTGAGTTTAACGAGGCACTATGATGATAACTAAGATCTATTAGCTTCGAGAGAATTTATGAGATAATAGGATGATGGGATAAGGTCTCGAAAGTAATAGGAAAGGATAGTAGGAAGGAACTGGTCTTACTTAGCCTTTATTTTAGAAACTATTTCGGTATTAGCCTAGACTACCAAAGAAAACCACGATAACTCCTATACGCATAGACGGTGGCGAAGATAGAACCGTGGCCCGATATTCCCCTCATCTCTAGTATCACACGAAGCGAGCCCGCTATCAACTGTGAGCTAATGTGCTAGTGTTATTTTTGATTGTCCTTTTAAAATGTTAGTGAGGCTTCTTCGAGAAACAGAGAAACTGATTTTATAGTTGATGCAAATAAATGATTGAAAAGTCGTTCGTCTATCACACGATTATTTTTACCCTAACTAACCGAGCTCTTGGTGGATTCATGAGGATAATATTAATCATAATATGGTTACATTTCAAGTATTATTCAAATTAGGTTTGTCTCATTTCGATGTGCAGAAAATGTGAATGTGTTTTGTAAATATTGATGATATTTTGATGTGAATTGTGATTCTATTGTGTATGCACTTATTTTTATATAATATCTTCAGCTTAGTTTCCTTGCCCTGTGTAATATTTACAATAATGATAAAATATCGAGTTACTTGAAAATGAAAAACCAGACACATTGTCAATTCCGTATTACTGAAAAAATCAAACTGTGTTATGTCACTCGCTTGATCAACTCACATTCACAAGAGAGAATTTAACGACGCTTAGTTTATATTTTCATGAAATATGAAACTTTATCTCGAATATTTCTCTAACTCAGTGATACCAACGTTTTTTTATATGAATTCAAGTTCCACTCTTATTTGAACAAGTTCTATATATCAGTTGATCAAACGACAAGTATAATCAACAAGTTCTCCGACGGAATAATTAAAGTTAACTTTGATCCATACGAGAGAAAGAAGTGAGACAGAGATATGAGCTGTGCCATTAGAAGAAGTGAGACAGATACAGGAGAACAGTTTATATAGATAAGCGGTTGGAAGGGAGAAAAAGTGTATTTCAAATAAATGCTATCTAAAAACTGAACACTAAATACTATATATATATATATATATATATATATATATATATATATATATATATATATATATATATATATATATATATATATATATATCATCCCGTATTTTGCGGTAGCTTTTTGTATTATTTAATTAATAAAACTCAAATGAATCAGTTTTTAATTTGCCGACGTTTCATGTTTATTACAGAACAAATTTTCAAGACTTCATTTTAGATGCTCACTAGTGAGCTGATTGTAGAGTGGGCTATGCATGACGGAATGAAATATGAATACTTGTAAAAACTTTCATACTCTAATATATACATATATATATATATATATATATATATATATATATATATATATATATATATATATATATATATATATATATATATATATATATATATATATATATATATATATATATATATATATATATATATATATATATATATAGGTTACAGGTATATATTTACTGAGCTTATGTTTGAACGGGAATGTTAATCGGACAGTTATCGTTCATCCTTTGATGATTATTCATACAATATTTTTAATAGAAGATTAAGATTCCCAAAAGTCTGTAAAACGGAGTCAAATACATATGTAAAAATATATATTTATGAGAGTTTAATTCTCGATTAAACCAATGAAGAGTAGGCCTACTTATATCAATTAGTTACACTTGATGGAACAGAGAAAAGATTATTTTTTTCTATGAAATTGTGAAACTATTGATGTTTGTAAAATTACGTTAAATAATGGTAAAAGTATTTTCGTTACTTGAGGAATGTGTGTTACTACCTCATGGAGTTTGTAGGCCCATTATATTATTTAATCATGTTATGTAGGAGTGAAATGGATCAACATAAACAGCTTTCTCAACAGAGCATAAAATAGTATCATTCAACTTGTGTATTATGTAAATTTCATGCTCATATATACACTATTTCAGTTATGAATCAAACGAGATAATTTCTTCAATATAGTATAATAGGCTAAATTATTATATTATTAATGCATAAAGTATCTTATGTTTCAATCGTTGCGATTCACGATATTATAAATATTATGATATTATGATATTACGATATTATGATACACGGAAATATTATTTCATCTTATAATTTTATTTTTTAATTGTTTTTTCGTTGGCGTGATGAGTCGCTTTTGTTTTGAATTATATCAAATTTAGCATTCCGCGTCCAAGCAAATTCTACGTTGTCCACCTTGTCATCCTTGATCCCAATTTAATTGGAGAACAACTTCATCTGTAGTTTCCGATGTTGATAAAAACAATGTTCATTTCGCCGAGAAATTACACAAATTTGATGTAGATTTTTTTGCGACTGCTCTCGTATAATATTCATATTCCTTCCATTTTTTATTTAATATTCAACACTTTCATATAACATGTATTTACGTGGTGTATTAGAATTTTCAGAACTTTAATCTTTTAATTCACAACAAAAGCGAGTATCTCGTTTCTGATTTGCGTGTGTTCTTTCGAAGTCCAACCAGTTGAACATTTCATTTAACCCTTTTTTCGATTCATATAAATAATGATCGTTTATCAAAATGTGAACTTTTTCATAATGGGAAAAAAGTGCAAAAATTCTAGCGTAACTAATTAATTTCTCGATTTATCTCTCCTCCGTCTGGATTACAGTCTGGCCTCGCGTAGATTTCGAACGTCAAAACAGAAATAAAATCTAGGAATCATCAGGTGAAATCTTTTGAATAAATGAAAAACAACTTTGCTATTGTGTAGATCAGGTACTGACGAAGTTGGAACCTCACTGTGGCTCAATAAAATTATGAAAAATTTCCATATTACGATTTTGTGTGTCAGTATTATACTTTAACTCATAAGTTATATATTACAACTCGGTCCTATACATTTTCTTTTTCTACTGCATATTCCCTAATTCTCTTATAGAATTAAACTATGTAAATAAGTGAGATTACATTATAATTAATTATTTTCTTTGGCAATAGTCTGATGCCCCTTCAGAACGGTCCTACCTTGCCATACTTAGTCGTCATTGGAGAAAAATTACTTTCAATAAAAATTTCAATGATGAACTAAAAATGACATATATAATAATTAGAGTTAAATATTACAATTATGAGTAATTTACAATTAGTAATTACTTCACATAATATGAAATAATAAAAATTATATTCTAGTTCATATTTCATTCATAATTAGCTTTACAGTGATGTTCGTGATACAGTGATATAAGGTGTTTATTTGAGACACAGTGAAGTGAAATATCATTTTTGTATATATCACCGTTGTGAATTTAGGCCAATAAGGTTAAATTAATTCAAGATTATTTTCAACTATGCCTCAATTCATTATGAAAATTATAAATAAGAGTACCTAGCTAATTTTATGACACAAACTTATCAGTTTTATCTACATATAAATGAATAATCCAGAAACAATTTAAGATCATGAATTTCACTCTTGTAAACAAATCCGTACGTTTATGAATTAATATTTTGCTACACGTCTCATTAATGATAAATATGTATCTATTATAAGATCGAATAGACTACACATATTTAAAATGTATTCAATCGATTATTTTCTGAAGGTTCGGAAAAATACTCATAGTAATCAGCTCTTAAAAATGTATAATAATTATACCTGAAGGTAATGAAAAAAAAATGAAAATTAATCGATTCATTCTATGAAATGATAAGTGGGATCAATTCTTATTTAACAAAATTAATTCAGATAAGTTACACAAATTATAATATATGATCTAGGTATAAAAAAAAAAAAAAAAAATCCCCAAAGTATATCTCAGCATATTTTCAAATTTACCTATTGCGATGAGGACGTGCTGCCGACGTGTTGCTGGTCCATGGTTCGATCCTCGGATAAACCAAATAAACGTCTCACTAGTACAAGCGTCGCGTTACTACTGAACCTTAGCGCACGGCAAACGAGAGCACCCCCCCCCCCCCCTATCTGTTGATTCCCCCCACCCAAAACCTACCCCTGGCTTACACACACCCATGCACTGGAATGCAATTTCATCTACTATAAACCTTTGGCCCTTACTGGCTCACTGACTATAGCTGCTTTCCTTAGCTACATCTCAAGACTATTATTATGTAATTCTTGTAAGATAATACCAACATACCAAGGTGGAATATAGTAGACAGGATGCTACATGGTGTTCTGCTATTGAAGTGCGAAAACTGAAGATTTTTTTCAATATACCTGAGGAGAATCTACGATATCAGAAAGCTTTTTTATCTATTCCCAACAGGAATACAATTTTAATTTTTCAATTTGAAAAATAACTTCTTTCAAGTTTTTGTTATTTGACAGGAATCGTCACGTTTGGATGTTTGATATTATTATTTACAAACATTTAAATTACGATGATTTTTCATGGTCAGTGCAACTATTTCATGTAAAGTCAACTAAGATTGTTCAACACAACTTTTTTTGTCGACAGTGATAGGCACTGCAGTGACATCTAGCGGATAGTTTAAACAAGCGACTAATACAAGGAAGGACCAATTTGTCCTTCGGAAAAGCTATTTTGGTTAACTCAATTCTTGTTTGGTTTGATGATGGATGTAATTACTAGGCACATGTAAAATCAACTGTTTGAGTTTACTTTGGTTTTATCTTTATGAGAAGGAAATTCCAATTCATCCTTCTTGCCAGTCACCATTTTGTATGCAATTAAATCTGAAAAGCAATGACGCTCTACCATTAGTAGGTGATACTCTGTCGACGCCGTAGTGATTAGATTTGATTCTTTTATTGGTTGATTTATTGGTTAGTTACATGTACATTGAAGAATACATTGTTTATAACAAGTGAGATAATCAAATATAAATATTACAGATTACAGTTTGTGAGATCACAGATCACACACAGTCTTATGTAGAAGCATTACAGATTCATGGAGCATCATGGAGATATAGTCATACATGGAATAAAAGCAATGTTCTTGAAGATATAAATTCAAAGCGAGCCTGAAATTTATCACATTCGAAAGAGAAGTAATGGGACATGGAAGTCGATTGTAGATTATAGTACACATATGAAAGTGATCGCGAAGAAGATATTATCAGAATAACAAAGCGAAAAAGAACGTAAATATAAATTTAATATCAATATCAATCACGAAAACTATTTTGTAAATGTATCAATATAATAATGAATAACAAGTTTTGAGTTTGTATATTCTTAAAATAAAGATAAATCTCTCAGGAGACTTATCCAAAACAGACATTTCCCAACTGACTGTTCAATCAATTGCAATTACACACAACAATGCGACAATATATAGCGTGTTTCTAGGACTGAAGAATTTATATATGTTGACTCCATAATCTCACTCTACCAATAACCCCCTCGCTAAAAACATCCCCTATTAACTCCACACAGGGTGGTTTGGTTAGTGTATATTTGACAAGGGTGCGGCAAGTAAACATATTACTAGGAAAACGCGTTATGTGTTCCCGCGTTGATGGATGAGCTAATGAATGACATTGAATTCTTTCAAAAATTGTTATATCAAGTTGCTGTTTTGACGGCATTCAAGCTAAAAATCAATCTTTCCATTTGGTTGGTTTGTTTCGTAGACTATTCTCATGAAGGAAATAGTAGATGCAATTTAATATTATATTATATTGTAATATTAGACTACTATATGAAACGTGATGACAGCTGTATACATATATACACCTTGAGAACCACCTTTTATATTCATTACTCATTCTCAATAATTTCTTCTATAATAAAGAAGGCCTTGTTTTAATCGTTTTCCATTAATTGGTGACACTTGTTGCTTGGATTTAATAGGTTTTCTTAATAGCTTCAAAACGATGTGTAAAAATGTCATTATATAATTTTTTATATCCAAACGACTGATTGGATTTTATTGAAAGTTCGAAATGATCTGTATCATCATTATATTGAGATTTGGTGAAAATTTGAATTTTTTCGAAAGACATTTTTTGTACGAAAATTCTTCTTTTGCTTTTTTTTGTCATTATATAATATTTTATATCAAAACGACTGGTTGGATTCCAATGAAAGTTCGGAATAATATGTATCATTATTATATTGAAATTTGGTGAAAATTTGAAATTTTTTGAAGGACATTTTTTTTATGAAAATTCTTCTCTGGCTTATTCTTATGGGTTAGTTGGAAAATGGAAAATTAGTTTTCTCAGAAGTGGTGCAACCGATTGCGTATAAAAACTAATGGGATTCAATCCAGATGATGACACATGGGCATGCCAAGTTTCAATCGAATTTGAATTTTCGGCTGACCTGTAGAGCGCGAACAAAAAAAAAAAAAAAAAAAAAAAAAAAAAAAAACATGTACATTTTTTTCGGGTCAAGTGTAATTGAGTCTTCGCTTCGCTCATCCAATAAAGGTGTTAAAACAATGCAGGTCGGTATAACAGATTACTATAGTATGTTTTACCCTTGTAAATAATATCTTAACACACTTACGCCAGTAGCGTTACAGTGGGTGATGGTGGAACTAGTACCTGACAATAAATTGATTATATTTATAGAGATGTGACTGAAATAATGAATATACAGGAATTGTAATGTCCCTTATATGAAACGCCATATCTCGCGTTGATCTACAAGTGATAAATGAATTTTGAGATGCCATTAAATATTTTTTATTGGACGAGCGAAGCGAAGACTCAATTCAACATTAATAAAAAATAACGAGCATATTTTTTCTTTTGTATTTCTTGCTCCACAGGTCGAAGGAAAGTACAAATTCTTGAAACTTGGCATAAACAAGTGTCATAATCTAGAGCGATAATGTATAGTTTTGAGGCGCAGTCGGTGGCTATGCGATCTAAGAAAACCCATTTCGAAGTTTTCAGAAACCCTACGAGAATATCCCAGTGGGAAGAAATAAAACAACGAGAGTAATATAATGCATAAAACAGGAAGACAGTGACATAATCGTTTTAAACTCAAAACGCATGTATTGTTTGGTACATTTCATATTATGAATATACCGATATCATTTATCCAACAACGTTTGCCTATATGCTGCATTTTCCTAATAATACTGTATTCCTTTTTATAATTGATTCATTGAGAGAAAATGAGTTTAATTGAATGATCAATGAAGAATATTTGATGTATGAAGATTCACTGCAATTCAGCAATGTACCCTCTCTTCTAGCTGTATAAGAACTCCACAACTCACACGAATTTTCAGTTCGGCATGAAACTGCGTTACAATTTCTATTTCAATGCTGCTTAACGACCCCATCAACAGCTAGGTTATACGGGGGTATGAAATACCGATTCATAATGAAAAGATGAAATGAATGAAGTGAAGTGAAGAGGTAAATAGACTTTCACAAAAACCCATACCTTATGCGGGACTCGAACCCACGCCCGATGGCTTCATTTCATAATACAGTGCGATTGTTGACTTAGCCACGAGAACGACTCTGTTCTACAATACTTGAAACGATCAGAATGGAACTGAATAGTTTCTGAAAACGATTGATCGGTTATTTTTCATTCATTAAGTAATAATGGTTTTGCTTGAATCCAATATAAATAATACAGAAAGAAATTCTATCGAAAATAAATTTCTATTTTCATATCCAACGACCAACGCAAATAAAAACAGTGATCTAGAGAGTATTTTTAATCAAACTGTAGCATAGTGTAATTATACCTCACAAGTTATGAAACAACCTAAAATGATGCGCAAGCCTTTCAGTTTATTGTAAATAACGTCCAACTGTATGAAAATATATGTTCATGAAACAAGATATGATTGACTGTCGAAATAATTAAATGAAACATAATGAGATATTACATTTGAATTTTGGCAATGAATTACACTCGGATATCAGATACCTTAACGATCAGATTTATGCACTCCTGAAACAAAATTCATTAGAATAAGATAAGCATCACTCGCACTCATGATAATTATAGATATCAAAGTTTATTGATATGAATGATAAAATAAGTTATAACTCGTTTGGAGAGAGCTCAGGTTGTATATCAGACGAATGGACCATAATCCTAGCTTAAAGTGTGTGACAACTCAGAGTGCTGTATTGAAATGTATGAATTTCTTGAACAATCGGATATAGTCTCTTCATAATTCGCAAAATGCAGAACGCTGCCGAAATTCCACGATAAAAAATTATTCGAATGCTATACAGTATATCATTCATCATGCTTGATGTTATATTCTTCATTCTGTTTTCAATTGTGCAATTTAATCATCCCAACGTTAATTCATATTTTAAAAAGTACCCCACATTGATCATTATCCTGTAAACTTTTTCATAAGTCGGGAACCAATAAAGTTTATATCATATAGGCCTACTTATCATGAGAATCAACATTTATTACAACAAAATTATTTTGACATTTTTGTAGCGGTACTATATAGTCAATGTTATATTAAATAATTGCTCTCAACTTTTCGTTTATCAATTGATAGTTACCCGCGTTCTTTCAAAATAAATCGAAAATTATATTGAAATTTCAACAAGCAGTGAATGCCAACAGTCGTGTGATTTTATTATCACCTTCATCCTTCAAAGATAACACGTTTCTCTCAATGTACTGCAATAATATCCAGCAACTGTCAACAAACGTATCTCAAGTTACCTAGATGAACATACGTCTCAAATCCTTAAATCCACTTTATTACATGCACTCAATTCTGAATTCAACGCTCAACAATCTAGCTACAAATAATGCAATTGCATTCTGTGTATGGTGACATAAGGCACTAATAACACTAGATAACCTCTGGAGACATGTTGCATTTTCCGGAGCTCACTCTTATCACACATTTCTGTAAAACCCGTAGTGGCTCGAAACAACCTATCGCTAGTTGTTATAGATACGAGAGACGACAATCATGGCAGTCACATAAGATCTCATGAATATGAGTAATGCTGTTTCTACACCTTCTCGCTAACGAGGGAGGAGCATGAAAACCCGAGTGATTCCGAATGCTATAGTCTGCAATTAAAGAGGTCAATTTCAATAAAATATATATATGGTTTTTAATATTCAACTTCTACATGAGGTGTAAATACGGACGGTATTTTTAATTGAAATTCAGTGATGAATTATATCCTAGAGTCATAAATAAGAATCGGAATAATTTGAATATAGATATTTTTCAGTGACCGTAATAAAAAAAAACTTTCTCTATAATACCACGCTTGTGATACCATTACTCCAGTCGCGGCTTTTGCTTCGACCAATTCGGAAACACTCGGATTTCCTGACAGCGCTCAACCCTTGCGAGAAGGTGTCAGAAACGCGTTACCTCATCTATATTTATCCACGCAAGCCCTCCTTGAACAATGATGGAAATGAAGCAAATTGTTCTCTCTCGCACCCACGGCCGGTTCAAGTGCCACAGATCAGCCCCTTTGATGTCGCGTGGTCTAACCACATCGAAATAACAGTGACTTTGCGACAGTATGCTGAGTTGAGTTATTCATTGGAGAACATATATATTGCTATGACAACAAACGAGTTCCAATCAAATCCTTTGTGACTTTGGTTCTAATCAAATAGTAAGATACAAAATCATTGTGTTTCAAGTGATGATTTTTGCAACAATGAAAGAACTATTCATCAAGAACATTAATAAACGATTTCAAAGCTTACAGCACGGCAGTTCCACCATTTGATGAATGTTGTATGTCAGTATAATATTTTCAACTTCGTCCCAAAAAGGGGAACACAGATTTTTAAATTGCGTGGATTACATTTCAATTTGTGATGATTGTTATAACTCAGAATATTTGTTGTTATTGTTGAGCAAATAATCAAATTTTATGGTATGACGTTGTGCACGTGACACATAAATAATACTAGTGAACTTGACATAAAAAATGGATCAAGTTCTTTAATTATTCACAGGTTGAAAAACATCGATAGTTCACAAAATCGTATTCGTGTGTTTTCAGTCGAAATCAGACACAATTTATTCGGTCATTACCTCTGATTACGTCCAACCAATATGTTAAATATGAGTAAACGCTATATTTATATATATATGGAGATAAATATGCACATCTAATGAAATATATAATCAGTCATAAAAAGGTAAAACTAGAATATTGCACAATCCAGCAGACTCTCATTTTAAAAGAATTGTATGGGAAACAATGCACTACAGAAATACGGGTTATTTGTCAGCATTTTACAAACTGACAGTTTTCTCAGACATAAAAAGTTCTAATGTAAGTAAAACAAGTTTGGCTTTCGAATAACAATCAATAAAACACAATTTATAGCAACCCAGAACGAATAAAAAGTTGTACAGACAAAACTAAACTCGGCATAAAACTATTACAAAAGTACTTGCAGTACGTTTTCATTATATCGAAGCGCATTGAATTCAATCAACTATTAACGCATAGTATAGTATTACTATACATAGAGAGAGAGAGAGAGAGAGAGAGAGAGAGAGAGAGAGAAAGAGAGAGAGAGAGTTGTGCACTATATATATATGTATATATATATATATATTTAATATATATATTTAATGATATGTAGTGATTTGAAAATCGTTTACATGATAAACAATCAAGTTTGAAATAACAATTTATTTACGTTTTTATTGAACATATAACGGTGTATATTGACATATCAAAAAACTTTACAGCGATAAAGAAAATGTGATTCTTAGCTCGTCACACTATAAGAGATTGAAAAACATGTTATAACATGTAAAAAAACAGAATACATGTTATGTTGATGTTACAGTCATTATTTGAGACATTTTTTTCATTAATTCTTTTTTTTCATCACATAGAAACGATCACTAACTGGAAATATACTCGACAACATTAAATTCCTTAGAAGAGAGTTTTGATATTGTAATAACTATATTGAATTTGACTCCTGATCACTTGATGAGAGAAATTCTAATATGGAGAAATAATGGAAATGATATCCTAAATCAGCGAATCAGAGAAAAAGAGAGTTAGAGAGATACAGAGAGAAGGTGGAATATATATATATATATATATATATATATATATATATATATATATATATATATATATATATATATATATATATATATATATATATATATATATAGAGAGAGAGAGAGAGAGAATCATAGAAAGTATATTCATGTAATTACACTTGTAGTACATCAAACACAACCTACAAATACCATGGTTAGTACAGACTCAGCTACTTGGCAATACCGGAAGGGAGCACACCGGACTCCGGAAGTGGTCCTTGTATTCACACTTGTAACCTTTCATCCGGTGTTGCCACGTGTCGTGCTCACAACGCTTCGTTTGTGGTCTCGGCGGCCCGACTGTTTTATCACTTGATTACTCTCGTGTGTATACAAATCAGTACGTCATTTTGTATAAGATTGGAGTAAATTTTAGTTTTAAGACTATTGAAGATGTTTATAGAGATACTGCATGAAAATAATTTTAATTTTCTCCATTTCCAAAGTATGTCTACTGAATGTATTTTCTATAAACTACAGAAACTAAAGTAACTATACACGTAAGTGGTTCATACAAACGTATGCGGATGAAATACGAGCATGTATAAAATATCGGTATCTCCATTGTTTATGTGGTAACATAGAGCTAAGAGTGTAGTGTCGTTCCGTGTATACCCCGTGTAGGTCACCACAGCATAAACCGCAACTATACTCTGTCGACCCACACGTCAACACCTTGGCTTCGGTTACGAGCCGGGTCGAGACAGCCGCCCATCAGTGCTAGAACATGGGCGAGACGCACGATCGCACTATTACCACAATTCACACTTGAGGTTTAATCAACAAGCAATTCTGGACATTATTCTTGAACTGCTTGGCTCGGCACGGCACGGCACCTTTCAACATGCTGTGTTACAATGGGAGTATAATTCAACGAGTGGCTGAATACTTGAATAATTTTTTTTTGTATCATTTGCCTATTTTCACCTAGATCTAGGTACGTTGAATTAGCTTTATAGACTTACTTTTATAACTAGCGTAAGAGAATTGTAGTAGGCCCTAGACTTACATCCACGATAGAAGCTAGTATATACCAACAAAATATTGTAGAAAGTTCAGCAGTTTCGGTATACCGCTACAACTCGGAGGATACAACACTTTTGGAATATGCAGTTCCGTTTTTTGTCGTAAACCTCATCATGAAAAATGATAATATTCAGAAAATACAACACCGTGCAAATATAAGGGTGATATTTGTGATGTTATTTTGGTAGACGTCTCTCTTATCTCGTGGATTTACCTATTATTATTGACTTTGACTTGACACACTCTACCAGGATATTTCCAAGACTCAACTCCACCAGTGCAACAAAATGCAACACGGGCGTTTCGTTCACTTGACGGCAGGTACTGGTCTGATGATGTAGAGCCTAAACGCGGACCTATATTTCAACAGCTGGTTGGCTAAGCTCAACTCAGATAAATTAACTTGAGCTCAACATTTTAGACTGCCGCGAAAATCGTTTATGTAGATGTATAATAAATATTGGATATGAATCCAATTCAGATCGTACTGAGATCCAGTTTTATGTTAGTCGATTAAGCGATAATTAGTGTATTGACTTTGTGACTTTGTGACTTTGTGACTTAGTGTATTTGACTATTGACTAGTGTATGTACCCTTGGTTATAATATGTGTACCTTAGCTAATAGTTAGCTATTCAACACATAACTTGAGAGCCGTCCCGGTGTCCAAGTCAACTATCGCTAGCAGTAGAAACTGAAGTCAACGTTGGGCGTGGGTTCGAGTCCCGCATGAAGCATGAGTTTTTGTCAACGTCATTTCACCTATCATCACTTCATCGTTTCATTATCATCCGCTCATTCGTACCCCCGTATAACCTACCTGTTGGGGGGTCGTTATGCAACATTGAAAAAAATCATTCCATTTTGTTAATAGACCTGTGTTCATTAGAACAGGTATGTTTATTTTTGTGAACCTCAAAACCCAACGTGATCTGGGAAGTGAGAGTTGGATCATCTCGAACGTTTTCAGGAATGATTCTCCCATTGCTGATCTAGTCACTGATAGGTCGTTCTTGCAATATATGCCGCATGAATCCTCGTTGCGAAATCGGTTAGCGCATTCCGTGTTCGTGGAAGGCCAGCGTAATTGTTAATGTGTGTCATTGTTTGTAAACAGGGTTAATATTTCTCCGAGTTCCTTATTCTAGTCGCATGCTAAGAAACACTACAAGTTACCCGTGTTTTATCACGTTGGTATAATGTATTGTTTCAAGCTACCAAAGGTAGGCCTACACGGTTTACCAAGCTAGCATATTTCATCTTCAATTGTAAAAACGTTTTAGTAAACTGATACTATTTGTCATTGTTTAATTTTACATGTTCTTATGTCGCATGGTGCCGCAAATTTGCATCGTATTATACCAACCTAAACCATGAATAACAGGCGTAATATACTCCGTACGAACCCCGTTTCCGCTTCTTAAAATGCAGTTTTCATTCATATAATCAGTTCGATAAAATAGATGATTATAAAACAAATTTAGAATATCAAGTTGAAGTATATATGGGCCTGATGTATAAGCTTATAGCTCAATATTCAATTTAATTCTGATTTTCTACGTTGAACACAAATTATGATCGTCCCTAGGAACACGGCACTTCCACCAATACTTTCTAATCAACAACATCCACTTGAACGGACGACTTTTTGTATTTTTCAAATCTGAACTCGATGTTGTATTATTCTCACTGATAGATTCAACAGAGGATTCTGTTGAAACAAATTTATAAAAAAAATGTTCAAGAAATCGAAGAAATAACATTTTTATTCAAATTGACATGATTCAGAGGATACACGGGATGTAGGGAATAAATCTACTAGGTATGGTTTGAATTTGATCAAATACTGCTTCAAGACAGATCTTTACTTCTCTTATACTTTATTGCTCTCTCTAAATATACCTAAACATCAACTACATGACATTATATATATTTTAGTAATGAATTGATACATTTTAATTCACCTTACGAGAAGATAACAAAGTGTTTTTGTATTTTTGTTCACAACCGGTCAGATCACTTTTGAGACTTTTCTGAAATTTCAAGAAACGTCATAAGAATAACCTGGGAGAGAAAATAAGGCGAAATATATTTTTCCGAATAAAAACATAAAAGAAAATAACATACAATTCATGTTTAACTCCAATTACTATGGTATTCAGATACATGAATCATACTCATAATTTCAAAATTTCACATGAATCGTGTTAACCATATCAAATACAAAGACCATTTTCTATTTGTTTACGTCAATTAATGAAAGTTAAGAAAACTATCAATGAGAAATCAACAAGTAAAATCAATTGGATCATGAATGGATTGAAATAATCAATAGATGAATCAGGAAAACAGTATGTTCCAAAAATTCAAAGTCAAGGTGTATATAGGCCATATAGCTTCCTACATGTTTCCTACATTTCATCCCTTATGAAATCCCGCTCGATAATCTAGCATCGCAAATGCTGCGTTTTCCTACTATTTTGAAAGTTTTTCATAAGGTGAGTTTTATAGACCTATTAGTTTCTGACAAAATCCATCCATCTTATTTATAGAGACGTTAATACACGAATAAAATAAGGGAAAATGATTAACAGTTTGATTCATTGCAGTTTAATGAAAACTCTTGGCAACTGTTGAAAACACTTGAACGTTTCTTTACTTCCATAAAAGTCGAACAATAGCGGAACTTTAACACATGTTTTCTAATCAGTAAGAGTGTCGTTGCATGCGCTAACATGAACAACGTCCCCACCATCACTCACGAAGATTGGGGGTAGAGGGCAGGAGGTAGAGGCTTACATATATGTCAATAAAACGTTGTAAAAGAGTGGTCTCCATAATAGCTGAGGATTAAACGTGCGCTGCGTCTTGCGATAGAGATGTAAATAATGATGTGTGTCTAACGGCACTGTTTGAAGGTTGAAGTGTGCGGGGAAGTAGTGGTTAAGGGTGCCACGTGAACCTTCATTATATGAAGTATAGAGAGTTACTGTTCATCGGTACAGATTTAACAGGATTGTGGTAAGAGCTCCAAGTAATAGAGAACGATATAGAATGATTTTGAAAGGGTTATTTCGTACTAAGGTCGTTGTGATATACTAGGAAAAGTTGTGAGATTAAGAAGAGTTCTATGAAATTATGGCAAATCACGGCTAGCCTCCGATTTACCAAAAATAACGTACACCGAGGATAGCGTAGCCTACACAGGAAAAACAGACACCGAAAAAACGTACAGTGCAAAAGGTGTACTTTGAAAAAAATAGGATCTGGCAATACACCGAAACAAAAGTACACCGAAAACGTCCACCGAAAAAGTACTATACTGGGCGCCAAGTCTTACGTAGAAGGACGATTCAAGTTGGAGCTACGGTGATGTATTCAAATGGTGGAGGACTGCTCCCCTCTGACAAAAATAAAATACTATCATGTATGAAAATATCTTTTTTTTCGGTGTACGTTTTTTTATGTACCGCCGGATTCTCTTTTCTTCGGTAAACCATGATATCCAATGTGTCCGGTGTATTTTAATATTGGTAGAGAAGGAAGATTGATGGTACCAAATTATTTTCTACAAATTAGGTACGTATAGGTGATGAGGTAGAATCGTTCTGACGGGACGCCTCGACTGGAATTTTACTACTCCGAATAAATTAACTTATAATTGAATAAATTCAGTAAAATGTGAACCAATAGATTCAGGGTTAATTTGGACATCATTCAGAGAGTATGAAATATTACCATAGTTAGGATAATCAGCAACACACAATTTTGTATTCAGATTGATATTCTTCATACTAACCTACTTGTATACGTTTTACAGTTTCACTCACGCAATTAATAATTTCATGCTTCTGAATTAATAACGCTCCTCTTGACAATTACATTTCTTATCTTTAAGAAAGATTATTTTCTTAGTTTTCTGAGAACATTAAGATCGTGTTTTCTAAGCGGCTGAATAAAGAGTGGAGTTTATAATCCACTATCTTTACTCTGGCACACGCTTCTCTGGGACATCGCATGTATAGGAGGACTCGAACTAGAGACCACGATGTAGTGATACCAACAGACTTGATCATAAAATAAAGAAGGTCTACCGACTCCCATTCTAATTCGAAAAAAAAAAAAAAATCTTGGTACTTTTTTTTTCAGAGTCATTTAACATTGCTCTTATGGAGAGACAGTTGTTCTGAAAGACAGTTTTTCTGAGAGTCAGATTTTCAAGATTTCTTCGATTTTTTTTCCGAGTCATTTAACATTGCTCTTATGGAGAGACAGTTGTTCTGAAAGACACTTTTTGTGAGAGTCAGATTTTCAAGATTTCTTCGATATTTTGAAAATCTGACTCTCACAAAAAGTGTCTTTCAGAACAACTGTCTCTCCATAAGAGCAATGTTAAATGACTCTGAAAAAATATCGAAGAAATCTTGAAAATCTGACTCTCAGAAAAACTGTCTTTCAGAACAACTGTCTCTCCATAAGAGCAATGTTAAATGACTCTGAAAAAAAAGTACCAAGATTTTTTTTTTTTTTTCGAAAATCCAGAAAAACAGGAATACCAATGAAAACCGGGACTCCGCAAATGTCTGTATTTTGAGATGATTAGTATAACTTTCAGGTGGCCGTAATCATATGGCAGACATTTGTGGTTTTTGCAGTCAAATCAGAACGAGCGGTCCCATTTACCTGTCGCGATTTAGCGTATTCCCTTGTGAAATAGATGTAGATAAGAGTGGATACTACGGTACCGGTGACATTGTTGAACCTACAAAATCTATAATTTTCGTGAAAAACAAATATCAGCTCTGACATAATAATTCTACTGACCCGTGCAAAGCATTGTTGAGCATTGTTGTTTTATAATGTTCAATATAAAAACGATAATTGCGCGACAGGCAAGTGGGACCATGGACTAATATTCTGACTCCGGTAATTCTTCTCTTTGAAGACGCGAGTGGGTACACCTTCTCTATATTATGATGAAGTATGCTGGTATCACTACATCGAGCACAGACACTAACTCATCAAACCTAATAATGAAACCATAAATATTTCAAAAAACCACACAATGAGTGTTCGTGTGAATATTTCAACCTTGACTTGTATTATGTTGAATGTCATGGTATGTTATCATGAGCGTTGGAGTCACGAGATACGAATGAATGTTGGTCACATGTAAATTAAAGGAATATTAGGGAAATGAAGATTCGATATGTCAAGACACATGGACTGATGCAAGCTGAGGATTGAAGCTCTTGTTCATATGATGAATACAGCGTAAAGTGTATCGTATTATGAGAAGCGCGGAGGAGGGGGAGGGGGGGGAGGGAAGTGCGACTCATTGCGTGGTCTGAAATTATGTGAATGTTTTCAATTCGATCCTAATTTGCACCAAGCACTAACACAACCACTAGATTGTTACGCATAATAATTAGCTCTACTATTTGAGAAATGTGTATAAAACCCGGCACCTCCACCAAAACACAAATTCAACTATAAGTGAAAACATGGTTCGAGATTATGAAAAATTCACCAATTTCCATTCATTACTGATTTCCTTCTCTTGATATCCATTATTGAAACACTTATTCATCCTGAAATATACTTTCTCTACAAAATTGTGGTTCTAAATATTTCATATCGGCTCAACTTGAATTTCTAATTTGTACGAATAGAAGTAAAACGAATATACTCTATTCAAGACCACATCAACTCGGTTCTCTCTCTCTCTCTCTCTCTCTCTCTCTCTCTCTCTCTCTCTCTCTCTCTCTCTCTGTCTCTCTCTCTCTCTCTCTCTCTCTCTCTGTCTCTCTCTCTCTCTCTCTCTCTCTCTCTCTCTCTCTCTCTCTCTCTCTCTCTCTCTCTCTCTCTCTCTCTCTCTCTCTCTCTCTCTCTCTCTCTCTCTCTCTCTCTCTCTCTCTCTCTCTCTCTCTCTCTCTCTCTCTCTCTCTCTCTCTCTCTCTCTCTCTCACTTTCTCTCTTTCTCTCTATAGCTGTGTATCATTAGTTACCCATAGAACAGACTGATATTAGATACCTATTTATCACATGTACGCAGTTATTTACAGTAGCAATGTATTGTAATACACACACACACAAACCCAAACACCAACGTTTAAAAGAATGAAATATTCAACAGTTTTTCTGTTTTCCAGCCGATGGCTACGTCCCAATTCATCGAAATCCCAATTCGTCGACTGGTAAGATTCAGTGAAATCCCGATCCGATGAAATCCCGATTCGTCGACTGTCTCAATTCATCGAAATCCCGATTCATCGAAATCCCGACTCGGTGAAATCCCGATTCGTCGAAATCCCAATTCGTTGACTTCTAGCCATGAACGTAGGTGTTCAATTAATCGACTGGCATTATGTATTAAGATTCATCGAAATCCCGACTCATCGAAATCCCGATTCATCGAATTCCCGATTCGTCGACTTCTAGCAAGTTCAATTCGTCTACTGGTAAGATTCATCGACTGGTAATATTCGTCGAAATCCCGATTCAGTGAAATCCCGATTCGTCGACTTTCAGCCATTTACGTGGCTGTCCGATTCATCGACTGGTAATATTCGTCGAAATCCCGATTCAGTGAAATCCCGATTCGTCGACTTTCAGCCATTTACGTGGTTGTCCGATTCGTCGACTGGTAATATTCATCGAAATCCCGACTCATCGAAATCCCGATTCATCGAATTCCCGATTCATCGACTTCTAGCGTGTTCAATTCGTCTACTGGTAAGATTCATCGACTGGTAATATTCGTCGAAATCCCGATTCAGTGAATTCCCAATTCGTCGACTCTATCTAGCATAGAACGTTCACGCCTACTTACAGGTATCTGACCAATAAAGAGCCATTCGTCAAATGACAGCCCTCTGGTAGACTTAGCTATTGTTCTGGCTCCAGTTTGAACCCTTACCTCACCCCACCCTCTACGTCACCATTCGTTCAAGTGAGAGGTACGAGCCTTTTCGAGGAGATGTGGGCTAAAAGGATGCATTACCTAAATCGAGGGAACAATAGAAGTTGAATTGAATGACCATCATAGGCATGAATAAAAATCGGATCAAGGAATTTAGAATAAAAAAATGTGAGTGAGAATCTATACATATTTTAACAAATATGTTAACCCTGCAAGTAGTCCTACACTTGTTCGAGATGATTGACGTGTCAATAAAGGGATAAGAATGGATGGACAGAGCATAGGCCAGAGTGAGAGTTTCAGCAACCACGGTCAGTCTGAGGAGGGATTATACCTGTCGAGTAGAAACCGTTCCGCCCATGTAGGATGGTCATATTTAGATCCTCCCTGTGTTCAATTCATCGACTGGTAATATTCGTCGACTGGTAATATTCATCGAAATCCCGACTCATCGAAATCCCGATTCATCGAATTCCCGATTCGTCGACTTCTAGCATGTTCAATTCGTCTACTGGTAAGATTCATCGACTGGTGATATTCGTCGAAATCCCGATTCAGTGAAATCCCGATTCGTCGACTTTCAGCCATTTACGTGGTTGTCCGATTCGTCGACTGGTAATATTCGTCGAAATCCCGATTCAGTGAAATCCCGATTCGTCGACTTTCAGCCATTTACGTGGTTGTCCGATTCGTCGACTGGTAATATTCATCGAAATCCCGACTCATCGAAATCCCGATTCATCGAATTCCCGATTCGTCGACTTCTAGCATGTTCAATTCGTCTACTGGTAAGATTCATCGACTGGTAATATTCGTCGAAATCCCGATTCAGTGAAATCCCAATTCGTCGACTTTTAGCCATTTACGTAGCTGTTCAATTCGTCGACTGGTAAGACTCATCGACTGGTAATATTCGTCGAAATCCCGACTCGGTGAAATCCCGATTCATCGAAATCCCAATTCGTCGACTTTTTAGACCGCATTTTAAGCAAGTCGACGAATCGGGATTTCACTGAATTGGGACGATACCCCAGCCGATTGGGTTACGCAGTGTTGCCACCCAACAAACAGTACGCTATTGGAAGTAAAATGATGCAGTGAGTCAAATGAACAGGTTCACCAACCATGGAAAACAATGCATAGATTATGAGGTTAATCTGCATATAGCACACTGAGAGAGGGTACAGGGTATTACGCACGGTGTGGTCACTGAAAGGGTCGAAACTGTTAAAATTTCACTCACAAATGTATTAGGATAACGCAGCGTATGCATTGTAAGATGAGCAAGATATTTATATAGAATGTACTCTGAAGTTATATACACAACTCGATTTTCCAATTATTGAGACGCCTTTCGTAGTTCATTTATTAATTCATGCATTCATTCTTTAATACCATTTCATTCTTATAGCTTCTTACAGCATTGCAGCCTGTAGATTTTCATTGACAAAATCAATCTTAATATCGATATTAATTACTCCCCAATATAATACAACATGCTTCCGAGAAAATTGAAGGGGATTTTTTTTAAAATCGATAATTACGAAGCATGAGAACATATCAAATTATTTTCAAAAATATACCAATTTGAGTGACATTTTCAGGGAATTCATCCATTCACAAAAACAGATGTTTTTCAATACGCTCTGCCATAAGTAACATTTAGAAATAAATTAAATAATTAGTATATCTGAAGATGTATATCAAATATGAAAGATGAAAAGGTGAAAATGAACCTAGCTATGAAGAATATTCTTCATAAACTTGCAAAAGAATATTCATTTCAGTATGATTTTTACTATGTTGGTGATATTGAAGTACAGATTTCGATCATTTTGACTGAAAATTTATAATAATGGATTGTGCGTGTAAAAACCAAAAATTAGTACTTAAACAGAAGAGCAATTACATTTTGATGTTCAACTGAATAATTTTAGCCAAACAAAATTTATTTTAAAATTTGATTTGGCTATAATTGTACTTATTATTATTTCCAACTCATCCCACACATTGTATTTGATTGCGAATCACACTATATTACAAATGTATACCATAATATTAACCAATCCTAGATTAAACACATGCAAAACTTGATCGAAATGTAAGGCCTAGATTTATGGGCCCTCGCCCCCTAATCTCCCATCTTCCTGAGCTAAACGACTGCCATTGGCTAAACAATGTAATTTACTAGTTTGAACTCCATGACGTATCGAAACCAACGACCTACATCTCTCAATTGTACAATACACATCCGATCGTAACTTCATCTTAGGTGACTTATTACCATTGATGGTATCACTGTAACAGATATATCATTGACTTGTCAAATATTTCAATATGCATGCAATAAAATATCACATCGGATTCTTTGTCCCCGCTCTGTTGGTAGTACTGATATACAAATTGTAATGGATAAATTATACGTCACATATCATATAACGTTTGATTTTACTTTTTCACCGCGATTTGTTGATGAAATAGTGACAGTTCAATACAGTATTTCGGTTATTATTTGTCAGATAAGAATGTGATAAGCGGTAATGGAGAAGTGTTTTCATGATTAGTTATCAAGTTTTTTGTATATTGTGTTATGTATTAGTCACTAGAAAAATTATAGAAATTGATATACTGCAGTTTTTTGTGATTGCTTGGTAGATATTGAACAATTTTATTTTGAAATAAAAATAAATAAATAAAAAAGAAATACATAAATGAAATAACAAACTGAAACTGAAAAACAAATCTGGAATTTCATGAACTCGAACGAAAATATTTACTCTGGATAAAAAGAAGAACATAAAAATAAAAAATCATACTCATAAATTACCACTGAACAATGTAGCAATTCAAAACATTATAGAACAAACAAGAACATGCAAAAACATTCAAATATGCAGATATCAAGAAAAACGTTCAAAAACATACTAAGAAGAAAAAACATGGAGAAAAAAGATACTGAAGGACATGAAAAACTCCAGCTAGTTACTAAATTATTCGTCAACCCATCATAGTTTTTATTCCTATTGTTTGTCTATTTTGTGTTGAACGCAGCATAGAATTTCGTGATTAAACTCGATCAACTTTCAAGTCTGAATACACTCACGGTCGTGTATACTACACAATACGATGAGATCCCCGATCGAACCGTCTCTAAAAACACAATAGAATGTAGGACGAATAGCGATGGGCGACGTGGACGAATAGACGAGTACTGTGAATGTAATTTAAACCGACCTAACGGAGGATCGAACTGGCAAAGCAAAGACAGGCGAGTAAATCGAAACGCAAAGTGAAAGAACGCATTCGAGTCAAACAGTTGTGGGTGGCGGGGAGATGGGTAGGAGGGTGGCAGGGAAATGCACAGCAATAAAACCAACTGCTTGATGGAGGGCGAAGAAAAGAGTCATGATGGGTAAGGGGGATGAAGAGAGGCGTTATTTAAATGATCAGAACCGAGTTGGATTTAAAAGTTTTAATCGTGTGACGAATAAACTCGTTTTGCTTCTTAATTTAGTGAATTAAGTGATTGGGTGAATATTTATTCTTCAACCAATAGGGTCAATAAAGTCGAGCAATTAAAGCAATCCGAGTTTCAAATTGAGCAATAAAGTGTATCTGCATTGCTACGTTTTTCTGGATTCAGAGGTTTCTTATATCATGCAAAGACTTTTAGAAGAGAATTGAAATTGTCTGGTTTTATAATACTCTAAATAAGTTTTACAAATGTGTTGGATTAATTGGATGAACGTAATTAAAGATCTTTTACCACGTGACCTGACATGTTCTTCTATTGATCACCAAAAACATCAATCAAGACCTCGAAATCAAGATCTGATGAACGGGTCTTGTTCGTTTAGTTATTTTAGAAAATGAATATGATTACGAAAATACAGTACTTTGGTTGATGTTTGGTCCTTCAGAATATTAAAAAAGATATGATAACCATCACACACAAAAATCGAGTCCATTTTTCATATGTCGAAAGACTAAAAACAGGGAAAGGTATATAATTTTGAAATTATGAAATTATAATATATTTATTTGTATCATCTCCAATTAAGTCTAAGGATCACAAGGTAGGATCTTTCGGATGAGGCACCACAAGACTACTACTCAAACATAAATTACTACAACATAATTCAATATTGACAGTCACGTCAAAATACAAATGACTTGAAGTTTATAATGGATATACTTAATTGCTAACGAAGCCTTGAAAACGTTAAGATGCACAACCATATCATTGAAGACGAGCGCTGTTAAAGACCCTGGTCTGAGAATGAATCCTATTGTTTTTTATGGGCGCCTGAAGAGCGCATGCCGGAATAAAGTCGACTCGGTTGTGTGACATGTGTTTTCCTGAACCCCTGACCACATGCTTAACCATCCATTGAAAAGTACCTGAAGCCCATGTCACACGACCAAGTAGACTTTATTCCGGTAAACGCTCTACAGCGTCTCAATTTTGCATGCTCTTTCCACTTCTGCTCGTTAGTTTTTCAAAAGCCGGTTGGTCTGATGTCAAAATTTTGGTGTCAACATTTTAATTTTGTAAGCATAACATAGTGAGAGTACAATGTTCGTTTATTTCAAGTACAAAACCATGTTCACGCATTGGATTACTGAATTTGAACAAACTTTTTGAAAAAGAAGGAAAAATTAGCCAACATTCTGAAAATACGCCCAGTGTTATTTATTTGACGAAAAGTTGATTTTGAGCCATGCTGCTCAAACTCCTATCGAAGCGGAATCTTTGAAAGTATATTCTTGAAGAATTATTACGATCTTTCGTTTTATCTTCGTTGAATTGTCAAATTGTGGGAGGTTGGTTTCTAGAGGCGTCCAAGCTTTGATCAGTTCTTCTATTTTTCAAAAGAAAAACTAGGTAGTAAGAGTACCAAGTTGGTACATCTTTTATCCCTAAACATTTTCATTATTTTCATTTTTAATTATGAATAAAGTTCTTCCCTGCGGCCCCATGGGGTAAATCCCATGGCGTTTCCTCTGCAAAATATAATCACACTAGCCAATTCAACTGAGTCTAATTACAATATGAACTGGATATATGCTATATCTGTATATTTTATAAAGATAATATGTTTTGCATTAAATTATTATTTATGATGTCATTGGTAACGGATAATAATTCATATACATGTCTATATTTTAATATATACGGTGGGCCTATTGAATAGAGTTATGGCCGCAATTGTGCTGTGCTACACTTTCTATGTTGTACAGACTAATAACAAATCTGCACGCGGACATGAACTACCCAAAATGATAAATATTAACTGTTTCGCCCATCATATCGATGTGCATGTAATAATCGATATCGAGTATGGTCCATCTCTTCAGCAGTAGGAAACATTTAATAGCTTGGGCGATTTTCAGAACTACTTTCAAATGCACCCGCCACGTTTTTGGTATGAGACTGGGACTGTTCAGTCATCCTGAATACCATTTAAACCCGTCTCGTATACATCGCCCATCACGCCAACTCTACCCAAATTTTCACATTATTCCTGTCCTGTACACTTCAAGATGAGACTCGATCCAGCCAGAATGATTGCACAGCATTTAATTATACTTCACCACAAGACAAAACAATTGTACCGACACAGTTGAGCAAGCCCCTCTGGATACACCCTCTGACATCTTTGTCCGTTAAAACACTGGGCTGCATTTCATCATACAGTATACATACTTTCTTATGTCTTCCCTCAGTCTCACTTATCAACACGTTTTCTTTTCCTCCTCTCGAACTCCCTTCCTCACATGGGTCATATGCATAGGTGACACACGCACACACTCCTCGCTCGTAAGGTAACGTGCTACTAGATGGTAATTACATTATAATTACACAAAATAAGAATATAATAATATGGAAATATAAAGTTTACAAATCAATCAACGTGTGTTCACCGTAATTGATGAAACTCGTTTTATAGTTTCCAGCGATCGAGTTAAGAACGCGAGTATTTTTCCAACAAAGAGATTTTGTTAAAGAGTATTGGGGAATGTTCATGTTACAGGGTGCATGAATATTAGTTCGATTGATAGCTTGATTCATAGTAACACTTTGCAGAATTTTTCCTTCTCAGAAATGCACGTGAACCAGTAAGGAACTTTCTTCAAATTTTCTGACTGATCACGTGACTTACCAGGAGAGAGAAACCGTGTGCTACTAGTATGAGGTTTTCAGCGAATGTTATGCCGATGCAGTCAATTAACCTTGATCAACCTAACCCACCGTGACTCAATTTTTTTAAATGATTATTCTTAATTCTACATCGTGTAGCATGGATAAATTATAGACCCATAAGAACGATTGTCACGTTCGAAACACGTTTTAGAAATGACCGAGTTATATCCGAACACAAAATATAGTGAACAATGAGTTAGCAGAGCAGAGGTAAGGTAGCGGCCATAGCCATAGTTCGATCAGCTGAACTGTGATCCCTTTCCCCTCTCCTGCCCCCCCCCCTCACTTCCTAAACAACCCCCGCCCCCATGACGCCCATCAATCCCACGTCAATGTCTCGGCTATGTAAATCACGGACTCCATAGATCCACCTTTACCATGTAGCTCTTTCGTCGCTCGGCTGTTTACGGCGAAAACCCGACTGGATTGATTTCCGAAGACCATTTTCCTTTCTTTGACTATATTCTGAAACTGGTCATCATTTTCAAACGGAGAAAATTGCTTTAATTTAGTTTGCCTCTCGTGTGCGTCGGTTTGTAGAGTATTCCCTGGCGGCGATCCTCGGTACTAGAACAAAGACATAGGGTTTAGATGTTACGACGGCTCTTTGACGACCGGATGTGGCAGAACATAGTCAATACGCTAAGTCATTAATCCCCCTTCCTTCCCCCCCACGTCCATTGCTCAAGTGAACCACAATAATACGAAGTATAAATGTATTTGACTATGACTGAAATACGATGGAAGTAATAACTTGAATGCACAGGAGAGCAATCGGGTCTCTTCAGATGAGACGCGATCGAAAGGTGGGTCAAATCAATCTGACATGGACTTCGACGATGTGTTACATGTGTGTTGTTCTAGTATGCATTCATTTTTATAAATCAGGTTGTAGTGATTGTTATTCATGTTTATATTCCCACAGACTATAGGCCTAGATGAAATCTAGGCCTTTATAAATAGGATTTATAAATCAGGTTGTAGTGATTGTTATTCATGTTTATATTCCCACAGACTATAGGCCTAGATGAAAAAATATCCAGCATGAAACTATGTTTCCCAACTATTCCAGGTAAAATGTGAAGCATGATCTTCACCTGAACGGCCATGCATATTGTCCTTAGGGTAAACGCACAACTGATAAATAAGTTATATGCTTTATTAATAACGCATACGTTTTCTTTTGTTCTGAATCATATTATATTCAAACACAATGACCGCTCACTATAATAGATAGCGATAGAAAATGAAATCAAGTCGGGCGTAGGTTCGAGTCCCGCATAAGGATGGATTTTTGTGAACGTCCTATCATCACTTCATCGTTTCATTATCGCCCGCTCATTCGTACCCCCACATAATCCAGTTGTTTGTGGGGCCGTTGAGCAGCATTAGAATAATTTAATTAAACAATCAAGTCTTATCCACCAAACATGCGAAGTTTTCCGAGGACACTTCTTAGAATTTCCTCATACTCATTTCAAGCATCATGCATCCTTATCACTACATAAACCACGGCTGACAACCAACAAGCAGGTGTCAGAGAAATATAGAGAAAGAGAGAGAGAGAGAGAGAGAGAGACAGAGAGAGAGTGAGAGAGAGAGAGAGAGAGAGAGAGAGATGAGGAGTGTGTATGTGTATCCCCTTTATACAACAAAAAGTCGACACCCCACTGTATCACCTTTCATTCTCCCTCTCCCTTCCCCTTAACCCCTTCCCTCTCCAATATCCGTCATATTCGTCGTACTGACGTCACAGCTCGTGTCACGTGACTAGGCGCTAAGTGTTTGCGACTCACCGCCATCGAGATGTCAAGTGTTTCTCTTCCATTAACATCGAGGTGGCTGTGAGATGGCTAGATAGCGTTAAGAGCACTCTAGATGCGCGATAAAATGTCAGTTCTCAGCTATATGATACATGTTCTATTGTAAGAAATGGTCACCTTAAAAGCATCAATTTGTTTCATAGTCCTCTCCGCATTTATTGCAGTTGATTAATTATTGAAAGGCGCATTTTTCCTTAATAAATTACTGTGGGAATCAAATTTCCATGGCAATCAATTATATGACATTAAATTATCAATTACCTCAATCAATTGAATCATATGAATTTAGTTATTTCAAATTACTACTTTGTTTAACCTCGTAGGAATAAGTATACCCAATCAACACGTTGAAATTATTTTATAGTTTTTTAATCTTTTCTTGAATCTTATGCGAATAAAATGAGCTATACAATTTTAAATTTCACCAGTTTGTTCAAATTGAAAGAAACCATCGGACCTTTTCACACCTCCTAGCACATCCCGTATCTTTCTCATATAATTACCAAATATTGCAATAATATTGTTACCAATGAATGAACATGAGTTCCCAGCATCATATGTACACGAGACCGTCTGTCTGTGCATCTTATGGCGAGGACCGCTTGGACTGAGAAAATAGAAGCTGGGCGGAAGTTTCAAATGGTACAGGATGAAAACAGAATAGGCAAAAACTATGATATAAGTATGATTATAACGATATAATGATGTATTGAAGAAAAGGTACGTCAGGTGTGGCTAAGGGAGGGGAGGGGCCTATCCAAAGTCGTTGTGTCGCGTGATTTGTCTCGATAGTCAGCCTAATTACTCAGCGAAATTATTTTTGAAGCATCGTAAAAGGTCTGGAAATCGGACATTGGTTTACAACAGTGAAGATTACACCCAGGTAAGAATACGAAAATGTGTCGGGCGTAGGATGAATAGCGTCATTGGGAAGGGTGTACAAGTGACGGTTGGAAATAGCCAAAAGCCCAAAACTATCAATACGTCACATGAGCTTGTGCAAATGCTGGTAAACGCTGAATAAAACTCTGGTAAAAGATAGGTAAGCATTGATAGACTATTATACATTCATTGATACGATAGGCAAGAATACTATTACTATCAACCTGATTGCACTTCATTTGCATACCGACATCGAATTCAGCGAAAATAAAATGAATAATTCCATCCGATGATAGACGTACTCAAACCGATTTTTCTTACGATCAAGAAATTACAAAAAATATCAACTTTTCGTCGTCAACTTCACGCTTAACACCTCAAGATGCTGAGGGTTGGATGAGGGAGGTATCGGAAACCGTTATAAGACGCGGATGTGAAGGTGTTATGTCAAGGCGTGTAAGATACTACACGCGATTACAAGATCAAGCATGAGATGACAAACGGGATTAAGAAAGCCGTGAACTCGCGTAACTTATTTGTAGAAAGATGCTCAGAGTCGATGGAGTAATCATTCTTTTTATCGGCTAGTTCATACTTAGTCTCGGAAGGTTGGATCATATGATTGAAAAAATACATTACTTATCAACTCACTTCAATGCCTTTATCATGGCTTAGGATAAATAACTTCTTTAATCTATGATTATAGGCTGGGCTAATGACAAAAATGATAGTGAATTGAATAATGAGATGTTTTGTAGTAAAAACAATTTCGACAATTGAATCTAATACCGTCTTCTTGAGTTTTAGATCAATATAAAATTGATACGGTAATACTGTAGGTGTATTTGTCATTCGTTGACACCTTGGTGGGATGGGGGGAGAGGAGGAGAGGGGCCGACGTGATCTGATGTTCACTTCAGCATATCGTCTGGAGCATGAGAATAAGATAATAATAGCGACAAGTGGGAAGAATGTAAAATGGTGTTGAAGTGGTGAGAGGAGAATATGGAGAGAACTTTCAAGATGATAGAACATAAAGAGAAGAAGAAAGTAAAGAATACAAAGAGAATGAATTCAATTATCAACAAATAATATTTGACATTAAATTTCGGCATATTTCAGTAATATCCTACACGAATTAAACATTTAATACCTTACCAATTTGCTTGTTCATGAACCACAAAGTGATTGTTTCAATGAATCGTGATGATGAATGAATCAGTGTGATGAACATAAGTGTACAGTGAACTTTTATGTAATTGCTATAACAAGAGATGTGTGAACCTCGCCATGGTAAAATGACTCCTGACACTGATATATTCTCCGCACAACACATTCCTCTTAGTCACTTCACAGTTCTATCTGACCATCATGTTTGCATCATCTTAAGTGCTACAAGCATCATTAGCAGTCCCAACATCAAAGTGAAGAACATTACTAAACAAACCAATAAAACAAGCGTAGCAAAGATTATGAGACATCAATTACCTATCCTGGACATCGGTCAACGACCAAGTAACTTGTGAAGCTCTAATTGCGTTGGTCATGGTCACCCAGCTAATACTTGCAACATATAAAGCATGCCACGCGCGTTACAGATAATTATTAGAGGTAGCAAAGCGTAGCAAGAATTATTGTGAAGCATACTTTTTTCTGGCACTTGTTACCGATGAAGTTCTTGAATTGTTCTGAAAGTGGTCACCAAGCTAAGTCTTGAGATATAACCAAGTATTCATAATACTACGCGTACCGTACCAGTTACGGTATGCCATTTTCAATCAATTAACTAAACAACAACTGATTGGGTTTATATTTAATATGCTCAATTACCTACTAATGTACCTAGACTGTATCAGACAAAGTTCAGTGGAATATGACATAATTGAATAAATGTGAAAACTTCGGTTATTATACAGAAATTTGAAGTAGCTTACAGAGTTAACAACGTTGAAGGGTCGATTGAAAGTCAGTGAAATTCAAAATAACACAGCCATACAAATAGAACGGTTACTAATATTTATGTTTGTCAAGCTAAATAGACAACCTCCAACTCTCATGGACACAAGTATATCATTATTTATTTTCTTGTGTTTTGAATTTTATTGTAAGAGCAATGCTATTTTGTACTTAGACGGCGTCTGAAATTAAAACATAATTGTCTCAACGATATCGTGATAGCGATATCTCGACTAAAGGATGGTAGGATTGTCTTGAGAAGTGCGTAACGTGTGAGTGAGTGAGTGCGTGTGTCTATCACTGTGAAATGAGACGCACTAATGCCCTTTCTTCTTATCGTCTGCATTCCGCATGATGGGACACAGAGAGTGCATCGCTTAACTCACTGGAGTGACTCTTACGCTCTGCGATCAGCCGCATGCATACCAGTGAGATAGCACCCCCCCCCCCCCCTTCCCAACCCTTCCTTCTCACGTGACCTCACCCCAAGGCTTCGTCACTCTGTTTCTCATGACCGTCTTGAACTCACATGACGAGACTATATCTGTACAATTTTCACCGTTATAACGTTGGTAAAAGAGGTAGAGGATGAGGACGACAAGGTGGAGGATTTGTTTTGGTATAGTCCGACCGCGCGAGAGTGTTGGCGGCGACGTCGGGGGGTTTGCCCGGGCAAAGATTTGGTAGTCGGTCAACTGACATTTGTTTCGGGACTTGTGATTTTTTCGACTGACACCAACAAGTGATTGGTGAAGATATAAAAAAATGAGAGATGGGAAGTGAGTGTAGGATGTAGGAATATGAAGAATGGGAAAAGGATGAGATAAGGAGAAGAACGATCATGAAGACAATACGAATTATTCACAGACTCGGTCATTAGGATCTGAGATTGTGGTAAACCGTGACACTGGAAAAGTACCACACCTACGATATGTATCAATTTACCCCTGAGTTGCCAATCAAGCAATTACAGACAGATCAAAAAAGCAGCATAACGTACAAATATGCTACTCCATGCTACAACGACATCCTAATCAGCAGTCGGTAACATAATAATCTGCAGCGTTCTACTTTACCCACAAATTGTATCACTATTCTCAGACTTATACCTTGCAAAGCTATCAAAGCTCAAAGGATTGCTGGTTGTTAAAGTTCCGCAAGATAAGGTGCAACGGTATCTGGTTCGATCCCCAGTGGGGCATATTACACTGAGATCAGGTGCGCGGTCCACAGATGCCGAAGGACTATAGGGACATAAGATTACGTGGTGTATTACTATTATTATTCAGTCTCGATTTAAACTATAACTCGAGATGCCCAAGTATGCACATTACAAATTGTACAAAAACAACACGGTTCCGAGTTGGATTAGATCGCGTGCCCTGAAAACGTTTTACGGTATTCAAAAAATCGTTCGACTTCGATGCATGTAATAAAATGAGAATTCGTGCAGAGAAAGTGGTGGAAGAGTCTTGGAAGTCTTCACTTGAACTCATCTGACTAGAATCCACCTCACAAATATGGACGAACCTAATCGCTCAAAACAATCCAAATCCAAGGGACTAAAAAACGTTCATTAAAGATGGTCTGAAAAAATTAGAATTTCTAGGGCGACTTCAAATCATCTACTGAGAACACGACAGTATAACATTTTAAAGTTGCCCTGTATAAGTCAGTAGGCCTATAACTCTCTAGTTTTACTGCCAACCTGCACCACTATTCGCATCCCTTAGTTTGCACGTTAGTCGCCAAGTTGTAGTCTCGTTGGGTTGTTACAACTCATTGTCTGTTGTGGACACATCATATAAATACATCAGTGAGCCACCGCGGGAGTGCGCTAGTGATCGATCGCATTGGTTTCGAATGACAGGGTTAGATTATACGAGAGTTTGTGTAGATTTGTCTTTTGTCCGCACATGTGTGTGCACTGATTTTATGATTCGATGACAGAGAATTATCTTGATCAACTCTAGGTCTACTGATTAACTTGAGACAATAGTAGTGAAAACAATGATTAATATGGGTGAAGTTCTATAACGAATATCTGAGAGATTGAAATAGCTTGATGAATAATTATAGTCACCATTTGAATCTCATCGTGATCTGTACTTAGCAAACGATCGAAATGGCTGTATTAAAATGTATTACTCTTGTTGCTTATCATCAACAAAAATGCAATATAACTTGGGTGTAATAATAACTGAACTTTTTGTCCAACGTGTGCTCTTCAGTAACATATGCTTTTATTACGATTGGATTATTTTTGAATTTCTATGATTTCAGGGAAATTCAAACTGAATTGTTTCTACAGTGACTGGTGAGACCAATTTTACAAAAAAAAATATATATATATATATATATATGTACGTTTTTGTCAAATCATAAAAATGTGACCAATCTGGGACTTGAACCCAGGACCTCTTGGTTTGTACCCAAATCCTGAGCCTAGGTGATGGTTAAAAGAGAAACACAAGGACCTGTGGTAACGTCTAATCGTTACACCTTGGAATCTGTTGATCTGTAAAAAGACAAAGCCCAAGAGAGTCGTTTCTCAAACAATGTCAAATAATATAAATGTGTCGGATATTCGACTTGAATCTAGGTGGTCAATTAGCTCAGGTGGTAGAGCAATTGGGTACAAACCAAGAGGTCCTGGGTTCAAGTCCCAGATTGGTCACATTTTTATGATTTGACAAAAACGTACATACATATCGTTAATGAATCGCATTCATAAAGAAATGTTGTTAAATATATATATATATATATATATATATATATATATATATATATATATATTATATCAACAATGCACCAATTCGAAACCCGGCCCTTCCACCATTATTCTAATCATTCTATTAGATGACAATCAGCATAACCACGTGTGAGTGGGTCTCTCCTCCATGCTATAGAAAGTAAACAAACACACAAAAACAAATGCCAACATGCGAAATCGAGTCTTAGCTCACGCTCATCTGAAAATATCTCAAAGTTTCCATCAAGTATAAGCTAGGGAACCAAAAGGGTTGTAGTTGACTCCCATCGGAGATGCGCCAATAGCTACCCGTCAGGAATAAAGAATGCGCTGGATTGTTGGAGAAGGGGAGGGGGGGTGTTGATAGATTATGTCTTATATGGAAGGAAGAAGGCCGTGACTCGCGCGGGTCACGATTTCCATTAGACAGTGTGTTGCTAGTGCTGGGTTGCCTATATATGCCTGACGGTAGCTCGTCTCTGGGAGACGTGAATGTTTTGTTGAGCGTCGCGACGCCTCGCGCGCGTGTCCATCACACACACACACACACACACACACACGACGCCAGGGGAATCACTCTGCATGACATGGACACTGGGAGGTGCACGTCGGTTTATCGTACACTAAACCAACATTGAAAACATTATAAGGTTAATTTGTAAAAACCAGTCGTTCCAAATCGTTTTTTCTTCCCATCAACTGAACACCTATAATTTGAAGCCTTGAAGGTACACTTTTCGAAAATAGTTCTAGAAACGGATAATTACTCATAATCAATCATATTACACTTGAGATTCACGCACTAAAGCGTGAAAGTCAATAATATAGAGCAAACACGATACAATTGTCTTCATGGTTTGAACTGGGTCAAGTTCAAATATGAGGTGATGAATTTCTGAAAAATATAATTTCCTTCATTTCACTTGAATAATATGAATTGAATAAGTGTTTCTATTGCCAAGCTCAGAAAAAAAGATATTCTGCATCTTGCATGCATACCCTATTTCCATTAATTCAATTCCTTTGACTTTCACAAAAGTAACCAATTAAACTTCTCTTTACGAGTTAAACGTCGAACAGAAAAACAAACAAAATGTTTATTTTATTTCCAAGAAATTGCTCGTTTTTTTTCGTTTTGATTGCATAAGTTATGATAATATCAACAAAGATATGAAACGAAATATATGTATGTATATTTTAATTCAAACTATACACTAAAAAAAAATTGTGATGTTGCTATAGCCCCGATAGCCAAGTGAGGGCAGTAAAACAAATATAAAACTATGTTGAGCAAAGTGAAGTTAGCAACAGGAATGGTGGTGTGATATTTCTTCTCTCACGAGTTAAATGGTGTAAAAGTAGAAACTCTCGGCTGAGCAATAAGTCATACAGTATGACGTCACCCGAGGTGTGAACACTGATAAGAACACAACAATGGCGGCGAGATGGTTGGCTGTGATTAGAGTTAAGCGTAGCGAAAACTTTGGATTCTATAGTGATGTTGTTCTACAAAAAAAAGCAAAACTTTTCAATATTGACCAATACAACTCTATAAGATGATCAATTGGATTATATATACCGGGCAAATGGATACGCAACTCATGCTAATTCTGATCCACAACTCACTCCAGAGCAATGGAATATGGGTGTTCACTGTTGTTGAATCTTTCATTTTTGCATGGTGATTGTAATTCGAAAAATATTTTTTCAGTCGGATTATTTTGATCCTCGACGTTTACTTGGTTGCCTAGTTACGTTCTGCTTTTCCGATTTGTGCGAGATTCAACAAATAAGAGTTCTGCAGTGTAGAGAGAAGAAATGTCGTGCTAAAAAATACGTGAATACATATGTTTGCCACTTTGCTTTTATCTATATTAAAATGTTATAAATGATACAATTGAAACTAAACGTTTAGTACAGCATAGAAGAAACAAACAAATAACCTATAGAACTATATGTTGCTGGGTTTCTATGAACAACATATTCTAACATTCTATTCTAACATTCTAACAAACAAGTAGAAACTATAGGGTAATTTCAATTACGGATTTTACTTATTAAATGTACTGAGATGGGTGATCGAGTAGCTAGCACTTTGAATCGTTATTGAGGAGACCTGAGTTCGAATCTCGCCATGGTCGAGCATCATGACAAAGGTTTTTCGTGGTTTTCCTCTGTCGTTCAGGTTGATACTGGGATGGTTCCTTAACAACAGGTCACGATCGACTACTTCCCACTATCCCAAAACACATAGAATAACCTTTCATCTCAGCATGGAGTTATATATAATTCTGTTGTACATGATCTTATAATCCCATAATAGATTTGTATTACCCAGTAGGCCTACTATTTAGGCGTGTGCGAATTCGAGAATTTAAGTTCGAGTCGAGCTCGAGTTCGAGTTCGAGTTCAAGAGAAAATCGCGTGTTTCGAGTTCGAGTACGAGTTCAAGAAAAAAAATAACGGCCCTATTAAATATTGAGTTTTTAATTGGTTCTGCATGAGTAACGTTCATACAATAAACCCTCGTTTATTCGAATTACAAGGGACCTAAAAAATCAGAATTTTGATTGAATATACTACTCCATGATCCCAGCATCTCCTTCACATTCACCGACGCCAATAGTTCGTAATCATCAGTAGTAGGTCGGTAAACCCAGTATAGATAAGTGTGATTTGTACCACCGTAACAGCATTTTTTAATTTTTAGTGTGTGGCTTATTTTAAAGCTCTGAAACTCTGTTGCCTATCTATTGGTATACGATAGTTATATTCACAGATTGAGACCTCAGGTGTCTGCTAAGCGTGATGTAAGTTCTCACACACCATGCACTCTCACGACTGTGGTGTCCAAAATATCGATTTAATATGTTTCTATTTTGTTTCGAAAGTAATAAGCTAAGTTAAGGTAAATACAGAATTTCGATAAAACACAAGAAGGTCTACTGAACCCGGCACGTGATGAATACGTGAACTATTGAGTGGGGCTCGGAAGCGCCTGCCAGCTCATAAACAATGTTATTTCTAAAATGATGAAATTGTCTACATTTTTTTTGTGGGGGGGGGGGGGGGGATTTTTGAGAACGGAAGAAATCTGAATCATTGAAATCTTTCAAAATAATCAACAGGTAATATCGACTAGAGCTACAAAACGATTAAAATAATCTTAGATGCAATCATTCCGTCAGAGCTGCATTACGGAGGTATAGTGACTGACTCAACATGAAGATTGTTTCACGACAAATACAAATGCATTAATGAAGTTAATTGTTTATTTACAAAAATAACATTGGTGACCAATGGCAATAGCAAATTGATCCTATAATTATTGCTTACTACACTGATTTATTATTCGAAACCCCTGACGTCAATATTTTCAGAATAAAAATGCGGAATTTTGAGTAGATTTCCTTAATAATCGCGTTCATCTCGTATGCTATGTTTGCGTAGTCGAAGGTTGTAATCAATTGCGTATATAGGCTCTACTATTAGTCGATGATACAAAATGTTGTCAATTCTCGGTTCAATCGTTATTGAACAACGGTTTAAAAAAAATGTATTTATATTCCCCGCTCTTATCAAAATTGCGCTGGCCTTTACTGATCAATGAAATACTCGAAATGAAATTAAATGAAAGATTAATCATGAATTGTTTTTCACGAAGTAAATTGCAACTTGAAAAGTCTCGAATTAATTCGTGAGGGATGTTGCTAAAACTAAACCCATCTAGTTTCACCTATTCAACATATCTTACTCTATTCTTCCATCCAGACCCCTTCAATCACTCCGCGACCGTTCCAGCCGAGCCGTGCTCACAGTGACGTAACGATGCAAGAGACTGATTGGCCCTTGTCTGACCGACTACATCAGCTCTACCGGTAACAAGGCAACTGGCAACTAGCCATATGCAAACCAGGGAATACAATGGTTGCACACAGGCCCACCAGTAGACTGATATTATACCACCCCTCTTGTACGACATGACAAACAAATTGAACCCCCAATCCCGAATCCCCTCACACGTCCAATCAGACCCTAATGTCATAGCCAGGTTGACCTCGGATCAAGGTCAAGCAGAAAATCTGTCAATCAGAGCATTGATCAGATGATCGATCTGTATTGATCTGGATTGGAAACAACAGATTCACATTGACATACTTGTGTCCACGAAAGAAGAACGTTGACTACCGACTGAATAATTGTGAAAGCTGATGTATTTGTAGAGCAACTCGCAGCAGCTTGAAACTATTGTTGAAACATTCAAAGCTTTCGAAAGATGAAGGTGTGTTTTCAATAACACATCTCGTCCTGTGAAAACATTGGCCCGCAAAATACCACAGCCTATTTGTGTGTTTTGTTGGTACTGTTAACGTGTTTCTCTCGTGGATACCTATACAATCGTATACTACAGTTTGCTAACGCAAACAGAATTTATAAATGATATTCTCTAATTTCAAATTCAACAATAATTTCATAAATATTTGAAGAAATTTATATGCTCACTTTCATTAACATAAGCTTATTATTAACTTATTAAACTTAGACTTATTATTACTCATTAGCCTGAAACTTGACTGTAAAGAAAGCCTCTGACTTGTAAGGAATATACATCAAACAAATGAAGAGAAGATATGCCAAAATGGTTCATATAACTGTTCGAAAAAAGGGTTTGAAGAAAGTGCGAACATTCAGTGCACTGCGAATTCCACATTTGATGCACTGCAATTTGAAATCCACCCTCTCCTGACGATGAGTAAGAATATATAATAATTCCCTCCGTTCGTGACACACAATTTCCCATATGAGTAACTTAATACTCTCAGAATGGACAGTAATTACTTCGTGTTGGATGGGAATCATACGATACATCATACATTAAACTGTGGATAGTACACGTAAAGTGCCTACCACACTCGAGAGATCTCGGTTCGAGTCCCACCGACATCCATCCTTTAATTACCAGTCGCATATACATTCATACGACTAGGTCGTTCATCTAACTCATAAAATGAACATGGGTACTAACAGTCTAATATAGTGTATAGATGTAATAATAAAATAATATCATATAATTTTGCCTTTTGTATTATATTTGCAGCTCCAAAGTGGTTTAGAACATAAAATAATAACAATATACTGAAAAGTTTGAACATTAATATTATTCTGCACGAATTACCAGATTTAGGCTACTCTCTAATTTCGAGTTTTCCCCACAGAATTAGTAGATAACTGTATTACGATCTTTATTGTTGAATTAATGCCACGTCGTTTGCTGACAAACGAAATATCACCGAATAGATTATTCAGATCCATGTGAACGCATAATTGTTACAACTTAACAAATGTTACCATTGGATACCATGGAAATTTTTTCACTTCGTTCTTGATTTTTGTAGGTATATAACTAATTCAATAATGTATAAATTTTGTGTGCTTGACTGCTTGCTCTCTAGGCCTACCTGCATTCACGCATCGTGGATCATAAATGAGCGAACCACCCGTGAACTAGTGGTATAGACTATAGGGGAGGCAGCAGATTTTCTTCGTTCGTGGATACAAATACAGACTAAACGAAGAAACTAATCAATTTCAATAGTTTTTCTCGTATATGCGAGAGAAGAAATTGTGTGGGCCTATGGGGCCTATATTTTTTTTTTTCGAATCGGTAAATCCAAATATGAGGAAAACGGGTTAGAATTGCGAAAATGTCCTTCAGTGTGTGTGAATAAGCCAGCGCAACAGAATTTGAAACAAAAATATTCACTTTATTAATATTTACTAGATAATAGATAGGTCTACTAAAATATTTACTGGATATTTTCTAAGAACCACATTATATTTGAAACTTGTATGGTAATCCTTAATCTTGACCGCCATTTTTTTTGTAGGGAAAAATGAATAGTGGTATATTCACGAATTCTCTTCGTCAATTTTCCATTCAAAATATCAACAGGTTACAGTTATCATTCATTGCAGGCCATCGTCAGTAGACGCTGTAGGTACACTGTTCGTGTTAACAAAGATATAAAAAGTAGGTGAAAAAGCGTGCGTAAAAATACAACAATGACACATATTAAAAATATCCCATTGTTGGCACTTTAATCACTACCTTGTCAACCGCCACATTACATTTGTAATTCTGTAATACCTTTTTGATAAGAATTTACGACACTCGAGAACAACGCATGTTCTGTTTTTTTTTTCTTTTTAAGAGATAACATCTATATTTACAGCTTCCGTCATGTTTTCCTTCAGTATCCAAACATACCCCACATATTTTCTGGCCCATTTTCTAAATGAGTAAGATTGAGCATAGGGATCTCAGCTGTTGAACGTGGAGCTGTAATTGATATCTTGTGGGCAGTGGATCCATGAACAAGGTGGCAGTGTGTCTGTCAGAGCGCGGGAAAGTGTCAGGACGAGTAATATAAGGGATGACAGCTCGATGGGCTGTGAGAGGAAAGGGGTGGGGTGACAGCTCGATAGGGAGTGAGAGGGTAAGAACAGGGTGGTCAAGTGGTACTCAATCACTGCAAGGTCTGATGAGGGCACAGGTGTTTTAACGTGGCATTATATGCATGGCAAGAACATTGAGAACTTCAATATTGTCGGGCAGGAAATATTGAATGAGAATTCTAGTTGTGAAGACCCGAACTCAGCTTGTAAATTAACCTCAGTAGGCATATATTGTCAACTTTTCAAGTTCTGTCACGTTGATTTAAATGAACTATATGTTCAATCTGTTGAATTGTTCGTTAATTTCACGGAACAGAACTTGCAAAGCAAATATTATACCTATTTGAAGATTTTCATTTTTTAAATCAATTCAGGTTGACTTGACATTCCGATTTTTCTAGGATTCTACAATTGTTTTGAACTTCCTTCCCGGCATCCCGAGAAATGTTCTCGGGACCATCAAATGTCCCGGTTTTATCAATTTGAAAGAAATACGTAATTATAAAACTGGGTGTTTTTCATACATTAAAATTCTTCTTATAATTGAATTCTATTTTGAATTTTGAAAACTGCTATTGATACTACACAAGTCATTGCGTAGAAAATTAGGGAGTTGGTAAAATTGTATTTTGTTGATGAAAGGCGCAACGTAGGCTTTCGATGCTTTTCTATCCCATCCAAAGTCTAACCTTAGTCAATAATTCCATAGAATAAAATAATAAATATAAGCCTCTGTTATGAAATAATTGACATAAGTGAGATAAGTGGGAGGCCATAGTAGGCTATATAGATAAAGACGCCCTGATTGGTGTTGTCGAATAGTAAACTGCCCACTTGATTGGATGTTACGATTTTACGTCGATTGATATTTCATTCTTGTATTTTCCTTGTTACAGATGTTGAAGCCCGTCAACATGGGACGATGACGGTGCACGTACTGCACGTAGCGGTGCGTTCTAACGGGACCGTTGAAGAAGACAACTGAGACGGCAGTACGATGTAGAAGTTGAGGCACTGAGGACGTAGGAAGAAGAGGGAAGGAGGGAAGAAGATGAACTTAATGAGGTGGAGTACAAGAACGACATGCGTAAGTAGAGGGTAGAAAGATGTAGCTGTTATTTTTCAGTCATCACAGTGTTTAATGGGAATGCGGTCCATCATGAGATCCATCAAAACATTTTGCTAAATATTTAACAAATATGCCAATATTTTTCCACTGTGATATTTAGTACTAACGCGCACTTCATCCTTCTTCGTGACTTCTTAATATGAACATCATTCGACAAATATAATATGCCTACTTACCAAAAGGACCAAGAGTCGGGGCGGACGAAAACGTCATGAATGAAAACTCAAGTTTTATGCTATACTGAAATTCACGCGAAATGTTCACAGACATGTGAGGTTTATTACATGAAATTAGAAATGAAGTAGTTTTTTGAAAATCAGCATATTCTTGGACTATATTATATTAGAGCTGAGAGCTTACTTTGATTCTATTCTTGTCGTCCGTCATGATATTGTACACCGGATTCCACGAACTGCTGTGCTTTGGATGTTAAATCCAGTGCTTTTTATCCGGCAGGCTGTGGTACATAGACCTGATAATATACGTCTTAGCAACAGAATAAACCATGTTTTCTCAAGTTCATGAGTCGGTTGCCATGGTAACATAACAACATCTCATCTCCATAAAAGCAAGCCTTCCCAAAAATGTTGGTTTTAAATGAAATTGATCCAACTGACGATAGATGCCAACTTTTTCGTTCGTGCTATGGAACGTGATTTGAAGAAATCGAATATTGGCCAGAGAACGTGATGGACGACAAGAAGAAAATCGTAATCGTTATCATGTAATTATTCTATGAATTTGAAATATTGAAATGATTACGCTCGAGTAAGCTAGTATGCTAGGTCATGGCCGTTGGAATAAGTTTATAGTCTGGCTTTTAAAGAAGCAGTATCAAACATCGAACTGGTGAGGCAAACCATGAAAAGCTCTCACCCAGACAACTAGGCTTACTCGCGTTTACATTCAGACAATCCTAACTACACTTAACACCACTCGTCCGCTCAGGGAGATGTGCTAGCAAGTTACAGGGTATGACATTTACCTTGAGAAATAAGCTAGCTAGTGATTTGACTGATTTTTATTGAATGCCGGACGGAAATGGCAATTTACCAAGACCAATCGGACAACTAAGGCCAAATTGGCTGTAAAAATGGCCTCAAGTAGAAGTTTACAAGAATAATATAAATAATAGATCTTAGACTAGATAGAATGTTTATGTAACTGAAACTATTTATTCTGTTCACCGTAAGGGTGGCAAGTTGGGCTGCCGCGATTAAGACATGGCCCATGATCGCGACTTACAAAACTTACAAAAACTAACTTACTGCTTATACATACTTGTGTTTCAATATTACCAATATGCTATTTTAAGAATACTAGAGTAGCAACGTTCCACAGAGATTCAAACTTCAGTTTTGACGTTGGAAGTTTCGTTATGAATATTTGAAAAAATTATATCAAGTTATTTCCAGAAGGTCAAAATGCACCAAATTCTCAATTGTTTGCTTACATAAACGTACAAGAAAAACATCTGCTTTCAACTCGACCAATCCCCTTCCCTCCCTCTCCACCCAAAAGGTTCCCAACCTTAACTAGCACATACCCTAAGGTCCACCCTCTCCCGAGCCTTAAACCCAAACCCAACGAACCCAGCCCTGACTTCGACTGGAAGAGTTGAACAAATGATTCAGATTTGAACATTACGCAGCGAACATGAACCTAGACATTCAGAACCTTGTGTTTGGTCATAACTATAAGGGAAACAGAAAAGTGAATCATCACTTTTTGTATTAATGTAAGAAGAATTTGAATATAGGCCTACACATTCTTGTTCAGAAAACAAGTATTAGAAAACGATATTGAATCCGTATTTGATTCGACTATTTATTTTTACTCTAACGTTAGTGTCATCAAGTCACATATTCTCAGCAAGTTTTCTTGAAATAGCATTCTGTTAACATTTCAAAGCACTTATCAGTCTAAACGTATCGATACTGTATCGAGCGAGTCCTCAAGGATCGAGAAGTGATCTGCGAGTTGAAATGGTTGCCGCCAGGAGCGCCGACACGCTGTTGCCATGACAACTATTCCAATAGTTGTGCTGACATCTATCTGTAACAACAAAACAATTACAAATGTAATTAGACAATTTTGATACTGTCTATTCAATCATTTCAAAGACTCGAAAGAGTACTGTGACAATTATTATGAATTACGTATTTTGTATTCCAATTAGTTCATCATTATTGGTGTACATTTTTTTTTATTAGGAATTATAAATAGATGATTGATGATACAATCACGAATGGAATATATATGTATATGAAGATCATAAGGCTACAAAAAACAATTATGTCACTCTTTTTCAAGCCACTATAAACCCCCTCCCTCACATATCACAGTTTGTCACAAAACCTAAGTACCCTCCCCCCTTTAAATACATCCAAAATTCTCATACCCCCCCCCTTCCACAAAAAGTGAAATTAACAGGTTGCGAAGGTAGGTACAATAAAGTAATTAAATTAAAATATTCATTTCTTCATGTTTGCTTTTATTGAAATAATGCGTGTTATGCAACTATGCGTAGGTAATGATGAAAAATTTCTACGGTGCGTATAAATATAATAATCTATAAGAATTGCGTCAAATACATGGAACATAAAAATGGTACGTCACACAGTTATCTGCCTCCCTTCCCCCTCTTGTTACTCCTTGTCACAATAGAACCCCCTCCCCCCCCCCCCCCCCCCCCCCAAGCTGTGACGATATCTATGGATCCCCTTACTTCGGCTCATAGTTTAGGCTCGTAGTCACTCACTTCAGGCCTCGGATGTTTTGCTGGACAACGCTGACAAAGAGAGGCCAATGAGCACTAATACTCGGGAAAGAAGAAGGTGAAACAAATAGAAGTAGGGCCTATTGGGTTCCCGAAATCGATAAATCGCGTTAAAACTAATAGGTACGGTAGTTGATCGGAGATGCGTAGGTCAAAATCTGAGATATTCACTTGATCCTCTCAATGCACAAACACCAAATAAAATAACCGTCTTGCACCGTCTATAAATTGTACCGTCAATGTACGCCAATAGACCTGAGATACCATTGAAGAGTGTTGTTTAATCCGATACCAAGTATAATGGGACAACGACACTTACATGGAAGTACAGAAGAGCTGCTAGAACGACGGAGGAGGTTCGGAAGGTCTGTTGGCGTCATGGACTCGCAGCAGAGATCTCAGTGGTTGGTGGATACAGTTGGACCGGAGAAAAACACAGGTTGCTTGAATCTTCTTGGATGTTTTGGCAGAACAAACTGTTTGAGAAGAAGAACAGAGATTATTATTAGTGAAGATGCAAAGAAAATGGAACATTATTCGTATTAAAATGAGAAATAAAAGATCATATTTCAACTATTTTCAAGATAAATATGTATGATGATGAGGAAAAATAATTACCGGTCGAAAGATTTGAGGCTCAGGAATATATAGAAGGTCAGCCCAAATGTGGCCAGGAACTGTCGAGACGAGGGACTGCCGTGACCAGTGGCGTAACTACCGGGTGGGCCAGGTGGGCAAGTGCCCAGGGGCCGGAGGCCCCTGGGCACGTTTAGGGGCACCAATTTGAATTAATTGAATTTCTGTAATTCTAGATACGGTAGTCCAGTCTAACCAAAGAAATTGGCATTTTCAATGTTGTACCGGTTTTCATAATTCTTTTAAATACGCCATCTCATTAAATTATTATTTTCTCAACTACCATGTTTCCTATTAGAGTGTACCGTATAATTTTATAGTATTGAATTTTGATTACAAATCATTGCTTCGCATCTGAGTAAAATCTCAGATGTAGAGCTTCTGGGCGATGCAAATAAGTTTCGACTCAAATTTGAAATTGATGTATCCCTCTCAACTTGTCGCCATGAGATCTGCTTTGCGAAAAGATATTTTGAAGATATCCAGTGTACATGACCTGGCCAACTTGCTTATGGTTAAGCGCGCTTCACTGTGTGCAAGTTTCCCAGATGTGTGCTCCGCTTGTGTCCTGTGATTAACAATACCTGTACCTGTTGCAAGTGCAGAGACAGGCTTCTCAAAACTAAAGAGATAAAAACGTATCTCCGTAGTTCAATGTCCCAAGAAAGGCTCAAAGGCTTGTCTATTTTATCAATTGAACAGCGACGAGCGAAAACAATTGATTTTGATCAAGTAATCGATATTTTCGCGGATCAGAAAGCTTGAAGGAAGAATTCCAAGTAGAAAACAGGGTGAGTTGCTGCATTTCTTTCTCACTGACGCAAACTTTATTTGTATTTAATAAGTCTGTACTTATAAGAACAACTTTTTATAAGAACAATTGTTTTTCACCTTGACTTGTGCGAAATGAAGTGATGTTTCGTAATGGATCCTAGCGCCAACTATCCAGCCCGTGAGAGTGAGAGTGCCAATTACATGTAGGCCTTAAGACGTGTAATGCAACCGATTATGTAGAACCGATTGTAATGACGACTAGATGATTAAATCATCAAATTGTAGATACTTAAAGAGTCCAGCGTCCTCTCAGTAGACTCTACAGAGTCCTCTCTGTAGAGACGAAAGAAGATTTCAAGAAGAAGAAGAAGAAGAAGGAGAAGAAGAAGAAGAAGATCAAGATAATGAGAAGATTCAAGATTTTCCCTCCCCACTGTGAATGTTTGAATTGTTTTCTAACCCTGAAATTATTACCTGATTTAAGATTTGATTCGTTTGTTAAATGAGTTATTATATTTTAATTATTGTTTGGGGTGGTAAGATCGCCCTCGTGGTGCCCCGTTGAAACGATCTAATCTTCCATCCATAGCCTTAATTGGGGAACAATGATTTTGTATCAAGTTTCGATGTTAAAAAAAAAGTATTCAATCATTTCCAGCTTAGGCCTACTCTGATTTGAAGTTATAATATACTTGAATATGCATATAACATCGTTTTTAATCGCGCAAAGTAGTTTATGGCCGCCGCCTTAAGATTCTACATCCACAACTTACCCTCAAGTGCTTCGTTTAGCCCTACAAACGAGGTATTTTATGAGTACGAACCATCAGCAATTTTCACAGAACAGTCTGCTTGACTAAGTATAGGCCCATAATTCAAATTGATTTCAAACATTTAAACGGACTGAATGGGAAATATGAGAGGGGCACTGTAGATGATACCCGCCCAAGGGCACTTCGTATTGAAGTTACGCCACTGGCCGTGACCCAGGAACTGCCGTGACCCGGGAACTGCCGTGACCCAGGAACTGTCGAGACGAGGGACTGCCGAGACCATGGAACTGTCTAGACGAGGAACTGCCGTGACCCAGGAACTGTCGAGACGAGGAACTACCGTGACCCAGGAACTGTCGAGACGAGGGACTGCCGTGACCCAGGAACTGTCGAGACAAGGGACTGCCGTGACCCAGGAACTGTCAAGACGTGGAACTGCCGTGACCCAGGAACTGCCATGACCCGGGAAACTGCCATGACCCGGAAACTGCCGTGACCCAGGAACTGGCGTAACCCAGGAACTGCCGTGACCCAGGAACTGCCGTGACCCAGGAACTGCCGTGACCCAGGAACTGCCGTGACCCGGGAACTGCCGTGACCCAGGAACTGTCGAAACGAGGGACTGCCGTGACCCGGGGGAAAATGCGTGACCAGGAACTGCCTGAAAAGGAACTGGCCTGGACCGGGAAACCGTGACCAGGAACTGCCCAACAGGAACCCGCCTACCCGGAACTCCGTGACCCCGAACTGCCCTGACCAGGAAATGCCTGACCAGGAAACTGCTGACCCGGAAATCGAGGGCGGGAATTGAACCCAGGAGACCCCGGCCGCCGAGATTGCCCGGGGTCTCTCCTTCCCGGATGATTCCCACGGCTCCGATATCCAGAGGAATCTTCTCTAGGTCAACCTCTTCCAAATCAGTTTTTAGACCAAGGATTCCGCAGTGTGGTTTGAGGAGACAATACCAAAACTGGACCTGAAAAGGGCGGGAAAGAACAACCCCAGGAACCCAGGAATTGGCTGGTGGTATAGAATCGAGCATTCAATACCAACAGTGGGGGGCCGGACCAAAATGCTGGGGGTTGCGTTGGTTCGCCGGCCTCGATATGGTGAATTTTCTTCCTATCCCTCCCATGTTAAAAATATGTACCAATTTAACATCCAAATTGTTAGAACAAGCGATTATGCGTAGTGAGTAGTGATAGAAGGAACCAATTTTGTTTACAAATACACGCAAAATGACGTTTACGTTTGCTCAGTTGTCTGAAACAGTTTCTTATATGAATTAAAAAGGAGATAGTGAGGTTAAATTGAGTGTTATTAAAACTGTGAAGTAATTCATAATAATTATTCATAATAACTCAAACTATATTGCAAGTAACTTACATCTGGACGATTTGTTGATGTAATCGAATTCGTGTGAGAAATCCACATGCCACAAACAAATAAGTATTCATATTTCATTTGATTGCATTACCAGTTAATATTCTTTTTCAAAAGCCTAGCGCAGTTGTTTACTTCCACCGCATCTTGGATGGCAACATACACTGCATCTTGGATGCAAATATTTGAGGTATATAGGAGGCATGACATCGAGCTTCTACAAAACAATACTAGGTAGAGAAGCGATCGGGTGTTCTAAGGAAAGAGATCAGGAAATGGAACGTATTTCCGGTTCAAGTTGAGACACCATCTGAACACGGCGAACCAACGCAACCCTCAATGCATCTTGGGCGGACTGAAGGTCCTGGTGCCAGACGTGTTGCCTACCCCCCAGTTGCCCGGGCAACCCTACGTGACGTCATCCCGACTCGATGCCAACCTAGTACAGACAACATTAGGGAGAGTGTAACACGTCACCATGCGGCAGCACTGCAGACATCACGTGGTTCAGCCACAGGAAACAGCCAGGAACAGCCTCGTGGAGTCGCCAGGTTGGTACAGGTGCTGGAAGACGTCACTGTAGAGCGAGATAACAATATAATCAGTTCTAGACCTCCTCAAAAGATCCGGACACCTTGACGTAGTGTGCGGGCTTGCTCGACCCCGTGACCTCCAGAGCTGTCCAGAGCCATGGCGATAAGGTCTGGAGCGAGGGTCCAGACCATGTTCGGACCGTCTCGGTCGAGTGAAAGCCTTGAGGATATAGGGGGAGTACAGAAACTTGTGTTTGTATTTACATTTCATTCCGTTTTCTTGTTACTTTGCTCGTCATCCATTGTCTTATTTAATTGTCTCCATTCTATTCCATCTCATCTATATTTTCTAGCTTTTTTTACCCCGCTTCCTTCATATGCTCGGAACATCCACAAAAGTTGACAACAATGGCAATTCAAGTTAACGGTCATGAACATAGGTGCAAAATGACCTCGCAGTCGTCGAGCCTCTAAACCTCAACACCAAAGAAAATGAAATAAACTTTTGCATTTTAATTAAAATTTTACATTTTTTGGGAGGTGTTTAATTGCTCCCAGAAGGGTCACTCATGACGATATAGTCTGGAGTGAGGGTCCAGACCAAGTTCGGGCCGTCTCGGTCGAGTGGAAGCCTTTTTGTGACCGCAGTTATTGGAGGGAGTATTAAACCTTGCATTTCTGTTTCTATTTTAATTCATTTTCTTGTCACTTTCCTCGTCCTTATCTTTCGTATTATTTTATTCTTCATCGTCTTATCCATATTTTCTAGCTCTTCCTAGTTAGGCCTACATATATACTTATCAGATTCACAGTTCCTACTGAGACAAGTGCGAGGGGTTTACAACTCACAAATTTGGTGTACACCTGATTTCAGGTGATTTCAGAGATTTCAAAAGATTTCAGGTGATTTCAAGAGATTTCATACGGATTTCAAGGGAGCTTCAAATGATTTCAGGGATTTCAATGAGATTTCATGGCAAGTTTACACCGGATTTCAGGAGTTGTAAACCCTTCGGACAAATGGTCGAGTGGTAAATACTCTGTACCGTCATCTAGTACACCGGGGTTCAATTCCTTCCATGTCATGGTCGACCATCCTGACAGTTTTCGTTGTTCCCTTCTGTCATTCAAGTTGATACTTGGACGGTACCTCAACAACAGGCCACGACCGACACCTTCCCACTGTCTCAATCAATCAATGGGTTCCTAGGTAATACAATGATATGATAACCCAACTTGTTCTCACCTTGGATTGTTTTGAAGCACATTTCGTTGCGCTCTGTCAATAGAGACCAATACTCCAGTCTTCAATTGGGTTTCTATGGCGACAGGACGTGTAGAGGCCCCAGGACGTGAATACAGGGCCCCAGGACGTGAATACAGGGCCCCAGGATGTATAGAGGCCCCAGGAGACTCCAGGCCTCCAAGATTGCCCCGGAGTGCCGTCTTCTTTTCTTCTCTCTTCTGCGATCAGCTATCTGACCACTGTTCCCGGTTCTAAGATATATCCAGAAGGGATATTCTCAATAAGGTCAACCATCTTCAAATCAGTTGGTTAGACCTTAAGATTCCCGCAGCTTGTGGGTTAGAGGAGACACAATACCTAACGTGGACCTGAAAGATGGCGAGGGAAATGAATCAAAGCTGCAGGAATATCTAGCCGAAGTCTGTGCTTGGTTGTCATAGTAACATCGAGCCATTCAACCTATCAACAGTCTGGCGGGCTGGGGCGGACTGAAGGTCCTGGTGCCAGACGTGTTGCCTACCCCCCAGTTGCCCGAGCAACCCTACGTGACGTCATCCCGACTCGATGCCAACCTAGTACAGACAACATTAGGGAGAGTGTAACACGTCACCATGCGGCAGCACTGCAGACATCTCGTGGTTCAGCCACAGGGAACAGCCAGGAACAGCCTCGTGGAGTCGCCAGGTTGGTACAGGTGCTGGAAGGCGTCACTGTAGAGCGAGATAACAATATAATCAGTTGTAAGCCCCCTCAAAGGATTCAGACACCTTGACGTGGTGTGCGGGCTTGCCTGACCCCGTGACCTCCAGAGCTGTCCAGAGCCATGGCGATAAGGTCTGGAGCGAGGGTCCAGACCATGTTCGGACCGTCTCGGTCGAGTGGAAGCCTCGAGTATATGGAGGGAGTACTGAACCTTGCGTTAGTATTTTCTTTCTATTCCGTTTTATTGTCACTTACCTTTTTTTCTTTCATTTCTTTCATTTTATCTCATCACACTATTCTAGCTATTTCTATCTCGCTCCCTCCATATACTTGAAACATCCACGAACGTTGACTACTATGGAAAAGTACACGGACATGAACCTAGGCGCAAAATGACCACGCTGTCGACGCACCTTCGGAACATCAGTTTTAATTATTTGTGGTGATAAGATCGCCCTTGTGGTGCCCCGTCCAGCTCATCCTATCTTTCATCCATAGCCTCAATTGGGGAACAAGGATTTTGTATCAATTTCCAATGTTATTGGAAAAAGTTTCAAATTCTCTAAGTTGTACAGTTCCTATACTGCGACGAGTGGTCAATTGGTTGACACTCGGTACCGTCAGTAGACTGGGGTTCAATTCCTTTCATGTCATGGTCGACCATCCTGACAGTTTTCGTTGTTCCCTTCTGTCGTTCAAGTTATTACTTGGATGGTACCTCAACAGCAGGCCACGACCGACTCCTTTCCACTGTCTGAACAAAGCAATAGGTTCCTAGCTAATACAAAGTTATAATAACCCAACTTGTTCTCACCTTGGATTGTTTTGGAGCACATGTCGTTGCGCTCTGTCAATAGAGACCAATACTCCAGTCTTCAATTGGGTTTCTATGGCGACAGGACGTGTAGAGGCCCCAGGACGTGAATATAGGGCCCCAGGATGTATAGAGGCCCCAGGAGACTCCAGGCCTCCAAGATTGCCCCGGGGTGCCGTCTTCTTTTCTTCTCTCTTCTGCGATCAGCTATCTGACCACTGTTCCCGGTTCTAAGATATATCCAGAAGGGATATTCTCAATAAGGTCAACCATCTTCAAATCAGTTGGTTAGACCTTAAGATTCCCGCAGCTTGTGGGTTAGAGGAGACACAATACCTAACGTGGACCTGAAAGATGGCGAGGGAAATGAATCAAAGCTGCAGGAATATCTAGCCGAAGTCTGTGCTTGGTTGTCATAGTAACATCGAGCCATTCAACCTATCAACAGTCTGGCGGGCTGGGGCGGACTGAAGGTCCTGGTGCCAGACGTGTTGCCTACCCCCCAGTTGCCCGAGCAACCCTACGTGACGTCATCCCGACTCGATGCCAACCTAGTACAGACAACATTAGGGAGAGTGTAACACGTCACCATGCGGCAGCACTGCAGACATCTCGTGGTTCAGCCACAGGGAACAGCCAGGAACAGCCTCGTGGAGTCGCCAGGTTGGTACAGGTGCTGGAAGGCGTCACTGTAGAGCGAGATAACAATATAATCAGTTGTAAGCCCCCTCAAAGGATTCAGACACCTTGACGTGGTGTGCGGGCTTGCCTGACCCCGTGACCTCCAGAGCTGTCCAGAGCCATGGCGATAAGGTCTGGAGCGAGGGTCCAGACCATGTTCGGACCGTCTCGGTCGAGTGGAAGCCTCGAGTATATGGAGGGAGTACTGAACCTTGCGTTAGTATTTTCTTTCTATTCCGTTTTATTGTCACTTACCTTTTTTTCTTTCATTTCTTTCATTTTATCTCATCACACTATTCTAGCTATTTCTATCTCGCTCCCTCCATATACTTGAAACATCCACGAACGTTGACTACTATGGAAAAGTACACGGACATGAACCTAGGCGCAAAATGACCACGCTGTCGACGCACCTTCGAAACATCAGTTTTAATTATTTGTGGTGATAAGATCGCCCTTGTGGTGCCCCGTCCAGCTCATCCTATCTTTCATCCATAGCCTCAATTGGGGAACAAAGATTTTGTATCAATTTCCAATGTTATTGGAAAAAGTTTCAAATTCTATAAGTTATACAGTTCCTATACTGCGACGAGTGGTCAAGTGGTTGACACTCGGTACCGTCAGTAGACTGGGGTTCAATTCCTTTCATGTCATGGTCGACCATCCTGACAGTTTTCGTTGTTCCCTTCTGTCGTTCAAGTTATTACTTGGATGGTACCTCAACAGCAGGCCACGACCGACTCCTTTCCACTGTCTGAACAAAGCAATAGGTTCCTAGCTAATACAAAGTTATAATAACCCAACTTGTTCTCACCTTGGATTGTTTTGGAGCACATGTCGTTGCGCTCTGTCAATAGAGACCAATACTCCAGTCTTCAATTGGGTTTCTATGGCGACAGGACGTGTAGAGGCCCCAGGACGTGAATATAGGGCCCCAGGATGTATAGAGGCCCCAGGAGACTCCAGGCCTCCAAGATTGCCCCGGGGTGCCGTCTTCTTTTCTTCTCTCTTCTGCGATCAGCTATCTGACCACTGTTCCCGGTTCTAAGATATATCCAGAAGGGATATTCTCAATAAGGTCAACCATCTTCAAATCAGTTGGTTAGACCTTAAGATTCCCGCAGCTTGTGGGTTAGAGGAGACACAATACCTAACGTGGACCTGAAAGATGGCGAGGGAAATGAATCAAAGCTTCAGGAATATCTAGCCGAAGTCTGTACTTGGTTGTCATAGTAACATCGAGCCATTCAACCTATCAACAGTCTGGCGGGCTGGGGCGGACTGAAGGTCCTGGTGCCAGACGTGTTGCCTACCCCCCCAGTTGCCCGGGCAACCCTACGTGTCGTCATCCCGACTCGATGCCAACCTAGTACAGACAACATTAGGGAGAGTGTAACACGTCACCATGCGGCAGCACTTCAGGCATCACGTGGTTCAGCCACATGGAACAGCCAGGAACAGCCTCGTGGAGTCGCCAGGTTGGTACAGGTGCTGGAAGGCGTACACTGTGGAGCGAGATAACAATACAATCAGTTGTAAGATTGCCCTTGTGGTGCCCCGTTCAGACGATCCTAGCTTTCACCCATTGTCTCAATCATGGAATAATAATATTGTAAGTTTCGATGTTATAGAAAAAAATCTGAATCCGATCACTTATACAGTTTCAACGTAGACACGTGTTCGAGTGGGTAACACACTGAACCGTCAATTACTAGACCGAGGTTCGATTCCTGTCATGGTCGACCATTTATGTTTTTCCCTTCTGTCGTTCAAGTTAATACTTGGATGGTTCCTCAACAACAGGCCACGACCGACTCCTTCCCACTATCCAAACAAATCAATAGGTTCCTAGCCAATACAATGTTATAATAACCCAACTTGTTCTCACCTTGAGAATTGTCTTGGAACACATTTAGTTGCGCTCTGTCAGTAGAGACCAATGCTCCAGTCTTCAATTGGGTTTCTATGACGACAGTTTCCATGGCGACGGTCAGTATACAAGATACCAACACGGTCTTGGAGAAATCTGTCAAGTAAGAACAAAAATAACCTGATTTAATTCACCATTTGTTTCCACAATTTAAATCAATAAACACGAATTAAATCTTATTGTTATAGATTCATCGATCCTCGAAAGACAACGCAACTCTTAAACCAGGTTTCAACTAATAATGACGATAGTTATTCTTCCAATTCAAGTTTGAACCCCCTCTAAAGATCCGAACACCTAGTCGTGGTGTGGTGGCCCCCAGTGATCTCCAGAGCTATCGTCGGGAGTAGACTTATCTGCTCGCAAAACAGCTACCAAAGGCGATAAGCTCTGGAGTGATGGTCCAGACCAAGTGCGTTTAAGTCTGGAGTGAGGGTCCAGACCAAGTTAGGACCGTATCGGTCGAGTGGAAGCCTTTTAATGACCAGAGTATATGGAGGGAGTACTGAACCTTGCGTTTGTATTAGTATTTTATTTCGTCTTCTATTCACTTTTCTCTACATCTATCGATCGTCTACGTTTCTTTTTTTTTATTTTATATTGTCTTATCTTACTTTTCTAGTTCTTTCTATCCCGCTCCTTCAATATGCTTGAAACATGCACAAACGTTGACAACTATGGCAAACTACACGGACATGAACATAGGCGCAACATAATCTCGCTGTCGACCTGCCTTCAAACCCTAAAGGACATGACAACCCTGAAAATAGATTTTAATGAATAATGACGCTATTTTTTCACCTAATTTTGGAGAAAACTAGAAATCATCAACTCAATCCCAGAAATTATAATTAATTTAAATTACCACTCAAGACACACCCCTTTTTTGCCTCGTGACGTAAGCATTACCCGATTTTATTCTTACAGTGTTACAGTGTTGTGTTGACATTCGGCGTGCCGTGAACACTGTAAGAATAAAATAGGGTAATGCTTACGTCACGAGGCACAAAAAAGGGTGTGTCTTGAGTGGTAATTTAAATTAATTTAAATTTCTGGGATTGAGTTAATAATTTCTAGTTTTCTCCAAAATTGGGTAAAAAAAATAGCATAATTATTCGTTAAAATCTTTTTTCAGAATTGTCATGTCCTTTAACACTAACTAACTGCAGGCGCAAAATGACCTCGATGTCGACGCGCCTCTAAACCCAACATTCATTCATTCACTAACTAACTGACTCAAGTTGAAACTAGAAATCATCATCACAATTCCAGAAAACATCATCAATTTCCGTATATGTAATTTAATTAATTTAATTTAATTTAGGCCTACGAGACTTGGACATCAGTCGATTCTGTTCATGTTCCTCCAAGGATCGGTAATGCATACGTCATAACTCATGGTATCTGTAGGATCATAGATTTAATCTTATTTTCTGATGTTTCAAGGTATTCTCCAAAATAAAGAATCGTTATTATTTATCGAAATATAGTCGAAGGGTTGTGATGTCACTGATTATTTGAACTTGTAATTGTAACAACAAGTTCCTAGCTAATATAATATTATAATAACCCAACTCGTTCTCACCTTGAGAATTGTCTTCGAACACATTTAGTTGCGCTCTGTCAATAGAGACCAATGCTCCAGTCTTCAATTGGGTTTCTATGGCGACGGTTTCCATGGCGACAGTCGGTATACAAGATACCAACACAGTCTTCTGGCTTCATCTTCTTGCAGTGTATATCCCAGTGTAGATGAAGTGTGAGAAATTGCAGATGACGAATATATATATATATATATATATGTATATATATCAACACGCCTCAGGGGAAGATGGCCCAGGTTGTGAAGGATATATATACACGTCCTGGGGCAGGAGAGGCCCCAGGGCAGAAGAAGCCCACGTTGTGACGAATATATATATGTATATATATCAACACGCCTCAGGGGAAGATGGCCCAGGTTGTGAAATATATATATATATATATATATATATATATATATATACGCCCTGGGGCAGGAGAGGCCCCAGGGCAGAAGAAGCCCACGTTGTGACGAATATATAGATGTATATATATATATCAACACGCCTCAGGGGAAGATGGCCCAGGTTGTGAAGAATATATATATATACACCCTGGGGTAGGAGAGGCCCCAGGGAAGAAGAAGCCCACGTTGTGACGAATATATATATATATATATATATATGTGTGTATATATACCAACACGCCTCAGGGGAAGATGGCCCGGGTTGTGAAGAATACATATATATACGCCCTGGGGCAGGAGAGGCCCCAGGGCAGAAGAAGCCCACGTTGTGACGAATATATATATATATATATATATATATATATAATTATGTATATATATATCAACACGCCTCAGGGGAAGATGGCCCAGGTTGTGAAGAATATATATATATATACGCCCTGGGGCAGGAGGGGCCCCAGGGCAGAAGAAGCCCACGTTGTGACGAATATATATATGTATATATATCAACACGCCTCAGGAGAAGATGGCCCAGGTTGTGAAGAATATATATATATATATATACATACGCCCCAGGGCTGGAGAGGCCCCAGGGCAGAAGAAGCCCACGTTGTGACGAATATATATATATATGTATATTTATCAACACGCCTCAGGGGAAGATGGCTCAGGTTTTGAAGAATATATATATATATATATACATACGCCCTGGGGCAGGAGAGGCCCCAGGGCAGAAGAAGCCCACGTTGTGACGAATATATATATATATATATATATATATAAATGTATATATATCAACACGCCTCAGGGGAAGATGGCCCAGGTTGTGAAGAATATATATATATATACATACGCCCTGGGGCAGGAGAGGCCCCAGGGCAAAAGAAGCCTACGTTGTGACAAATATATATATATATATGTATATATATATCAACACGCCTCAGGGCAAGATGGCCCAGGTTGTGAAGAATATATATATATATATATATATATATACGCCCTGGGGCAGGAGAGGCCCCAGGGCAGAAGAAGCCCACGTTGTGACGAATATATATATATGTATATATATCAACACGCCTCAGGGGAAGATGGCCCAGGTTGTGAAGAATATTTATATATATATATATATATATATATATATATATATATATATATATATATATATATATATATATATATATATATATATATATATATATATATATATATATAATTATATACGCCCTGGGGCAGGAGAGGCCCCAGGGCAGAAGAAGCCCACGTTGTGACGAATGTGAAGAAGCAAGTTGAGTTGCGCTCTGTCAGTAGAGACCAATGCTCCAGTCTTCAATTGGGTTTCCATGGCGACAGTTTCCATGGCGACAGTCAGTAGTAGATACCAACCCTCTTCTCGAGCTCTTGATGCTCTGGCTCCTAGACGGTACCTCAGCCCTAGAATAGCCCTACTTGCTATAGGCTGAGATAAACCAACTGTTGATCGGATGACGTGGAGAAATCTGTCAAGAGAGAATAAAAACAATCCGTCTTTACATATTCATCTTATTCAGCTTCACAAAGTCAATCTAAAATATAAACCGTAGAGCTACACTAATAGAATACATCATTAGATCTTATTGATAACCAAAGTGCGTCGTTAAACCTAATATAAATGAATACAAAATCATCACCCTGTTCAAAGAACTAATCTTATTTACATGGGGAACGGTTTGTATTATTGAACAAGCAAGTTAATAAAAGCAATAGCTAGTTAAAAGCAATAGTTAGAGTTAGTTATACTGGTGAATACTGGGATGGTTTTACTGTCACATTCCCTAATCGTTACCCTATCCAAAGAACTTTAGTTAGTCAAGTAGGAAAAAGTTTGTATTATAAAACGGGCAAGTTGATACATACAATAGTTAGTTAGGAGCAGTAGTAGTTAGAAGTAATTGTTAGTGAGAAGCAATTTTGTTAGTACAAACAGTAGTTAGTTAGAATAATAATTGGTTAGAAGCAATAGTTAGTAAAAAGCAATAGAATCAATTATACTTGTAATACAAAATCGATACCCTATACCGTATCCAAAGAGCTATAGGTTAGTCAAGTAGGGAAAAGTTTGTATTATAAAACAAGCAAGTTAATACATAGGCCTACAATAGTTGGTTAGAAGCAATCATTAATTAGAAGCAATAGTTAGTTACACAAGTGAATACTAGTGTATACAAGTAAATACTGGAATGGTTTACTGTCATATTTTCACCTTCAGAATCGTAAATTGATGAACATCGAGTACAGCTGCCTGTTGAGACGACACCAATGCTCCAGTCTTAAATTGAGTTTCTATGGCGACAGTTTCCATGGCGACAGTTTCGATGACGTCACTCGCAACGCCTTTTCTTCTCGCAGTGATCTCTGCTGATGAAACTGTTGTCTGTTGGAAGGAAGTGTGGAATAGTGTGGATGTCATTGAGGCTGGAAGAGAGTGTGGATGACTCTACGCACCGTAAGGGTGGCAAGTTGGGTTGCCACGATTAAGACATGACCCGTGATTGCGACTTACAAAACTTACAACTTACAACGAACTAACTTACAAAAAAAAAATGTTCCAATATTACCAATGATGCTATTTTAAGAAAACAAGAGCAGCAACGTATTGAAGAAATTCAAACTTCAGTTTTGACGTTAAAAGTTTCGCTATAAATACATGATGAAATTAATTCAAGTTATTTCCAGAAGGCCAAAATGCACCAAATTCTTAATTGTTTGCTTACATAAAAGTACAAGAAAAACATCTGCTTTCAACTCGACCAATCCCCTTCCCTCCCTCTCCACCCAAAAGGTTCCCATCCTTAACTAGCACATACCCTAAGGTCCACCCTCTCCCGAGCCTTAAACCCAAACCCAACGAACCCAGCCCTGACTTCGACTGGAAGAGTTGAACAAATGATTCAGACTTGAACATTACGCAGCGAACATGAACCTAGACATTCAGAACCTTGTGTTTGGTCATAACTATACGGGAAACAGAAAATTTAATGTGAATCATTACTTTTTCTATTAATGTGAGAAGAATTTGAATATATACATTCTTGTTCAGAAAACTAGAAAACGATATTTAATCCGTATTTGATTCTACTATTTATTTTTACTCTAACATTAGTGTCACCAAGTCAGATATTCTCAGCAAGTTTTCTTAAAATAGCATTCTGTTAACATTTCAAAGCACTTATCAGTATAAATGTATCGATATTGTATCGAGCGAGTCCTCAAGGATCGAGAAGTGATCTGCGAGTTGAAATGTCTGCCGCCAGGAGCGCCGACACGCTGTTTCCATGACAACTATTCCAATAGTTGTGTTGCTATCTATCTGTAACAACAAAACAATTACAAAGCAAATTGGACATAATTCAACAATGATCAACTTCCATGGCATATTTGTATTATTTTATCTAGTAGTCAATAATTAAAAATGAAAAACCGTTTCAAAAAAAAGTGAAACCGTTTCTTTTCAATGAGAAAATAATGCCCTGAAATGTTATAATTTGAATGTTTTAATTTAAATTAAAATGTGAAATTCCATTTCATTTTTGATAGTGTTAGGGTTTAAATGCGCGTCGACAGCGAGGTCACTTTGCGCCTATGTTCATGTCCGTGTACTTTGATTACCATAGTTGTCAAAGTTTGTGGATGTTCCAAGCATATGAAGGGGCGGGTTAGAAAGACCTAGAAAATTAAGATAAGATGAAATAAACTAAAAAAAATAATATAATAAGACAGATGAAGAGAAAAGTGACAAGGAAACGAATTGAGATGAAAATAGAAAGGCAAGTTCAGTACTCCCTCCATATATACTCTGGTCAGCAAAAGACTTCCACTCGACTTGGTCTGGACCCTCACTCCAGACTTTATCGCCATATCCCCCATATACTCTGATCACCAGAAGGCTTCCACTCGACCGAGACGGTCCGAACTTGGTCTGGACCCTCACTCCAGACCTTATTGCCATGGGTGACCCTGCTGAGAAAAATTGAAATTGCTCGCAAAAAAATGTTTCAATTTAAATTAAAATTCTAAATTTCTTTACATTTTAGCGCAAATTTTAGTTAGTGTTAGGGTTCAAAGGCGCGTCGACAGCGAGGTCATTTTGCGCCCATGTGTATGTCCGTGTACTTTGTCATGGTTGTCAAAGTTTGTGGGTGTTTCAAGTATATGGAGGGAGCGGGTTAGAAAAAGCTAGAGAATTAAGATAAGATGAATTAAATAAAATAAAATAATACGATAGATGAAGGAAAAGTGACAAGGAAACGAAATGAGATGAAAATAGAAACGCAAGGTTCAGTACTCCCTCCATATACTCTGGTCAGCAAAAAGCTTCCACTCGACCGAGACGGTCCAAACTTGCGAAACAGTTGCGACACGAGTGGGCATAGGTGTAGTCTGGAACGTTACTTCACATTAGTATCCAACTTTGAGGACGCCAGACTTCTAGCCCTAATCGTGCATCAGTAACATGGCAGGTATGTTGAACGTCATTGGTTTGCTGTCACAATCAATGCACGATATTATGTATAATATGGGTATAAGCCGTTACATAACTTTGTTATAGAGCATAACACATAGAGCATAATTCCCAAAATTAGTTGTATTAGGCCCTGAATAATAATTGAATAAAAGAACGTTATGAGTAACGGTGATGAGATGTTGTAGTCGGCATCATCTCATTTCAGTGAAATCCCGTTTCATCGACTTTGGTGTAAATACTGTAAAATGAGTCGATGAACTGGGATTTCGATGAATCGGGATTTCGACAAAACGGGATTTCGACGAAACAGGATTTTGATGAAACGAGACAGTCGATGAAACGAACACCTACGTCATTGGCCAAAAGTCGATGAAATGGGATCTCACTGAAACGGGATTTCGATGAAACGAGACAGTCGACGAAACGAGACAGTCGACGAAACGAACATGGGAGGGTCCAAAATCTGCCATCATACTTGGGCGGAACAGTTTCAAGTGATGTAAGGGAGAGGGGGAAGCCTAACAGACAATACCTCCCTGCTGCCTCAGTCGGTCAGTCACCCTGGTTGAAGAATGTCCACGCCGCACCTTGGTTTAAGATTATTTCCCCGCACCGACTATGTCCATCTACCCTTTCCCAAGACACGTCAATCATCTTGAAGCAGTAGACTTGCAATCTACCTATTGTCAAGCCAGAAAGGGTTGTTTCCGTTATCTTTTGTTAAGTGAACAAATTATCACTCACGATCAATTTTATTTAAAACTGAAGTAAGCATCTTTTTGTGATAACATATTCAAAGAATACGAAATAATATTTGAAAAACTTTTTTAATTCTTCAATTTGGTCAAAGTATGACTGAAATGGAGCTACAGAAGATAGATCTTCAATTTATGTCATCATAATATATCAAACCCTCAGTATGTTAACAGATAGTTTCACCACACAAATGAAATATCTTAATTAATCACATATTTCTGTTAGATATGATTTTAACGAGACTGATTATTTGTTGAAAATTTCTGTTACGATTCACTTTTTCCAACTGCACCACAGTTCAGTAAAAATAAATGTCTGTGATGATACATAAATTTGTGATGAATATTTTAATTTAAAAAAATCATCGTATCAAATTCATCCACACATCTCAGTTCCTTGTCTTATGCTGATCCTTAACCAGTATCAAGGTATTTATTAATTAAACTAAACACCTCTCTCTCTTCTTATATGCCGTGCAAATGGAAATTTGGAATACATATCTGCTGGGATAAGTAGGCCTACATTCCATGTTCTGGTTGAAAATTGATATATATATCGTCATGCTATAGGCCTACGTATAGGTCATTTGTGACTGATTATCTAAGTGTCATGCACTGACTGCACCTGCCAGTGCTAATGTGTTTACTGAACTGGGATGATACGTCAATATAACCAATCAGTAAAAACATAATTGCAATTTCAATGGAAACACGTGAATAGAACCAAAATTAGTTTAACGTAATTCTTACGAGGAGATATACATTAATATTATCTAAAAAATAAGTTTTTTAAGTATAATGAGATTACGTTATCCTAACTATAGGGCGATTTTATTAATATTAATGAACTGACATAACGCAATTTGAACCGAACAAAACTACGGTAATTTAACGTCACATGGGCGTAATAAATAGTAGGCTACATTTAAGTGAAGAAATAGTGTTTGAATAAGCGTTGTTGCGATACGTTTGGAAACTGTAGATTTAATACGTCGATTAGGTGTTCCTGATCTTTGCCTCTCATTAATACCTATTATAATCATAATACTTTGGATAATGCCTATTTAGATGATAATTTTATTTTAAACGGATAAGATTTAGCAAGCAGCAATGTTAATTCTCATGGCATTTTTACGTTTTTGGATCGTAACGTCGGAAAGTTGATAACTCAAATTATTTGCTTAAGCATGGCTTAATCCTTTTTCAAAACATTTCTCAATAATTGATGTCATTTCTGGAAATAGAAGACTATTGTGACACTGGCCATCTTTTTGGCATTTTAGCGGTTTCCTATGCTAGTGTAGACTAATTCCAGGGTTCCTACAATATGAGCCATGACCGCTTCCTTCCCACTATCTTTTCCATTACCATTCCATTGTCCTTTCCCATAACATCTCATCATACCATCATCTCATTAATTATTCATTCAACGCCAATATATCGTAGTTATAAGTAGGTCGTCGACAGTGCGTCGGTATACGCAATACAAATAAAACAATAATATTAAATGCAATCACAACAACGTTTTTCGTTCGTATGTTTTGGAAAACTCTATGAACTATATTTGAACTATCGAATGAATTCCTACAAGTCCGAGTAAGACTGTTCGCGGGCATTGCACACCAACGTAGATCCACTACAGCTATTGGCTACCACGTACACGTGCGTGGGCCTCGCTCCTAAGACGTCCAATCAGAGCGGACGAAATGGTTCGCAGAATTCAAATTTGAAACTAGATAGAACTTGAAACCGCGCATGTAAGGCTAACTGAGTTGTATGAGTTCAATGTTCAAACAAACATGAATATGATGTCATACATATGCACGGTACTTTTTACCATAACTATGGTACGTTTGATATATTCGGCAGGGGTAGAGCCTGTTTGATTCAATAGCCGGAGTGCAAAATATATTAGGCCTATAGGCTTATAGTGATATCGTCATATCTTCCCATGATTTAGTGTATCAAAATGTTGTCCAAAGCGTGATCATTGAATCATTTTTTTCTAAAATATTGAAGGTTGAAGAAAAACGAGGGGAGTACGAAATGGGAATTTAATAATAAAATATTTGTGTAGCCCAACTTGAAGAAAAAATAAGAAAAGGGAGTAATATACTTTGAATTCAATCTTGTTCAAAAATCGAACATTTCATAAACTCACCATTGTTTATTAAGAATGATTAAAATTTCTGAATATCTCACACTATTTGCCACCGCTTCATGCGCTTTGGCAATAATAATGTGTCTCAATGATTATGAGAAATACTGATGCCTTCTTCGTGTAATTCCGTGAGAAATTGGATGTTTTCCTGAAAGAATGATTTTTTCGATTTTTTTTTCTTTGTTATTTTAATTAGAGGCTTGAATTTCATATACAGTTATTGTCAGCAGTGGTTATGTCAATTGTGTCTCAAAACTACGCAGTATCAAGTTAGATAATGACATATGAGCTAGTTCCATCACAATTCTAGTTTTATTTCCAGTGATATGCTCAAATTACATCCTCGATTTATTCTTCGATTGATCTCAGTGAGCCACTATTGATAATAAATCGATCATTAATGGCCTATATATGGGAAAATAGTTCCAATTGAAGGACTAGAAATGGAATTGATATTGGAACAAATTGTCATACCCAATAAATTCAAGTTGAATATCGAGGGTTTCATATCTTGAACAAATAAATTCAATAAATTAATTTTCCCGAGGTGGGTTATGTGGGTTATGGGTTATGCCGAGTTATGTTAATCAAATAAATGGATTATGTGAATTCTGCTATTTTATTCCGGCTATAAATTGGCGTGTTCGAAAATTGAAAAGAGTATTTGAATATTATTAAGTGTTCTGTAATTATATAATGAGAGCAACAAGCCTGATTCTATTATTAGAGGAAATACTCATCGCTGAATACGTATTTATTCAATAGAGAAAAGGTACATTCTCTTTCTCGCTTAACAATAGGTCTGCGAGTTTAAGATGATTGACATGTCTGGAGAGAGGATGTATACGCGGGGAAGGAAGGCCTACAGTTCTGGGTAGTTTCAGGCTGAGAGGCGGACTTATACTGTAAACGAACATATTGTATTGTCATGCTATCATCATTATACGATGTAATAACCACACATAAGCCCAGGTGATCGTAGTCTATATGAATAATTGAAATAATCGAAATTTCAATTATGTGAATTATTTAGGATAACACTCACTCTCGTCTTTTTTTAGTGAAGAAATCCGAGTTGGTTACGGTTGAAATCATGACTACTTGATCACAACATTGTCAAAAAAATGCAAACTGATTCACGTTACATTATTTATAATTATTTGATCAGGTGACTTGACGTAATGAGATATTTCAGATTGATACTGATTATCAAATATCCATTGATGTTCTTTGTCAGCGCTAGGTTATTGTTTTTCTTCAGCTATACTTGAATCTACTCTCTTAATAGTTGCGTGGTAGGCCTACACGGAATGACCTGAGTTGAATGAACAGAAGAAGTTATTAGGCCTACATGACGATCACAGGAACAAAAGAACAATATTTTTAAAACATAAATTAACTTCAATTATAGCTGATATTATATATATATATATATATATATATATATATATATATATATATATATATATATATATATATATATATATATATATATATATGTATTTATTTATATATATATATATATATATATATATATATATATATATATATATATATATATATATATATATATAATTCATGATAATTTAGGAATTGGCGATTAATTGGCGATTAAAGATTTTATATTTTATCACCACACAATACTTGGTTCATTTCCTAAATTATCATGAATTATCTACATTTTGACCAAGAAAGAAGCCTCCAGCAAAAAAATTATATATATATATATATATATATATATATATATATATATACACTGGCGTCGGAACCGGGGGGGGAGGGGGGGGCAATGCCCCCCCCAACTTTCGGCCAGGGGGGGGCAAGGGGGGGCAAGAAAAAGGTCTTGCAAAAAAAATTGAAAAGACGAGAAATAGAAAAGACGAAAAAAAGAAGGAAGAGAGAAGGAAAGAAAGAAAGAGTAGGAAGGAAAGATGTAGACCTATTTAGATAGATAAAATCGTACATAGATTCATATTTCACATTGTATAGAAAATCAAATATCAGATGGGCACCTTCAGTTTCAGGAGAAAATTGATTTTTGCATCTAAATCTCATCTGGAACACGTTGAACCATATTGAAAAAGGTGTGATTTGAAGGAATTTGGTGTACTGTTTTGAAATGATAGCTCTGGTAAGTAGTTATTAGTTATCAGAAAACAACAAACAACCCTACCGGCAGTGCTTCTTTCAGATATAAATTATTCATTACAATTTTTGTAAATTTTGTAAATTTCCAAAATTCCAACAGTCGTAACAATGACAATACAATGAAATGGAGAAAGGGAACTTCCAATAAGGGTCGTTCGGTGACTGCCAGGGGCGTCAAATTTAAGGGGCGCTATCGGCGCACATTTGTAACATTCTATTAATAATAATATGCCATAAATCGTATTCTATTTTACTTGTGCATTATTGGGTGGAGAAAATGTTATTATTCGAAGAGCATTGTTATCGAAAGACATAGATTTTTCTTGGATCAGCCATTCAGCAAAACTAGCTCTTACCACACTAAAGAATTCATGAATTCCAGAAATTTCGTCCAATTCCCAAACCCGTAGAATCGTATTTAAAAAGATAAATTCACACAAATTTCCCTGCGGGGCTTGGTTCCTCCCTCACTCGCATTCATTTTCACTATGCGCATATAGTTTTTGGGGTCATAATTTAGTCCTTGCCCGTGGCGCTAAAATGAGCCAGAATGACCCTGCAGTTACAATAACTATGTTTGGCAAATATCAGTTGGGCACATCTAGTTCTTCAAAACAATTAATTTTGTCATCTAAATCTTATCTGAAACACGTTGAATCGTGTTAGAAAAGGGGTAATTTGAAAAAATTCCCTGCGGGGCCAGAGGGGGTCCTTCCCCATTGCCCCCCGCGGGTCGCATGCTTCGCGTTAACTGGCCTTTGTACAACTGTTCTTATATGGCATTTTCTTTACCAAACTGAGATCCCCCCTCCCCATCTTGGTATTCTCAGTATTTTGTCCTTCTATCCTGAAAAATACCCAAATTTTATTGAATGTGTGGCACCCCATACTTCCTTCCTCCGCGGGTCGCAATTTTTGAGCTTGCCCCCCCCTACTTTGAAAACGTTCCGACGCCCCTATATATATATATATATATATATATATATATATATATATATATATATATATATATATATATATATATGTATATATATATATCCATTCATAGTAAGAATACGATATAAAAATTAAGATTATGAACATTTCCAAAAATGAAATTGATTCTTTCAGTATTTGTAGTATCATTTGAGAAGTTTACCTTCCAAATAAGATAATACTTCATCTGTTCCCTCTCTTTCCGTTGTATCTATCACATCCCTATCTACCTGACGTACATTATGTGTGATGGGGCTTCGAACTGAAGCCAGAACAATAGATAAGCCTCTCGGAGGGCCGAGAGTTGAACAAATGCTTCTCATTGGTCAGGTACTTCTGAGGAGGCGTGAACGTTCTACGCTAAACGAGTCGATGAAACGGGATTTCGATGAAACGAGACAGTCGATGAAACGAATGCCTACGTCATTGGCTAAAAGTCGATGAAATGGGATCTCACTGAAACGGGATTTCGATGAAACGAGACAGTCGATGAAAGGAGACAGTCGATGAAACGAGACAGCTGAGTAAAGGCTGCAAGTCGATGAACCGGGATTTCACTGTATCGGGATTTCGATGAAACGAGACAGTCGATGAAACGAACACCTACGTCGTTGGCTAAAAGTCGATGAAATGGGATCTCACTGAAACGGGATTTCGATGAAACGAGACAGTCGATGAATCGGGATTTCGTTAAATCGGGATTTCGATGAACTGAGACAGTCGTTGAAACGGGATTTCACTGAAATGGGACGTAGCCGTTGTAGTCTTTTATCTAAAACCTTATCGAAGTCGGTCTTGAAATTCAAAAGGGAATTATTCGGTACACTTTTCAATGATTTTTCGATATTTAACGAACGAGAAGGTTAGTCAACGAATGTGTTATAGCTTGGTTTGAGAAACAGAAATGCACTGCAGATTCTACCAGTCTAAAAGTTGAGCCATTTTCATGTTATTCCTCTGATCGAGAAGACAACGGTGCCCTCAAGAGTCGGAAAAACTGAGTGATTCTACTTCACGAACGTTCTCATTCAAGCGTATTAAATGATCTATTAAAATGTTTTATTGTATTTATTAGCTGTTGTATTTTGTGGTAACATTGTCAAAAAATGAAAAAACAGGAGACCAGAAAGTAGGCCTACAGTGAAACAATAATAGGCCTATCTAAAAGATGAATGTAGCCGTAATACAAGTTGGAAGTTGACGTTCAGTGATAATTTAGAAAGGCATTACAGATAGTGACTTGACATTAGATTCTTGAGGGCTGATTTGAATATGTTTCTCTCCTTAATCGTCCTGATCTGTGAAGGAATGTGGTTGTAGAGTCTGCAACCTGATTGGTATTAATTATCTATATAAAATACAATTCAATTACAGAAATTACTCTTATAAAATGATTAACTTATAATGTCAAGGTATAAAACTTTATTGGAAAAAAAAAGTTTGAAGATGAAATAGTTCAAATAAAATAAATATTTTGTATTATTCATGATGAGTTATTATTATACAGTGAAACCTCTATCCATCGTTTTCCAAGGGACTAGAAAAATAAAACCATTCATGCAGGAAAATGATCCATCCAGGAAAATACAACATTGGTTACATGGGAGTAGGGTGAGAAAAAATTAATGATGCAAGCAGGAAAACGATGGTTCCGGGAACGATGGTTAGAGGTTTCACTGTAGATGATTGTGAAGAATGAAGGATGAGTCTTTCAAAATTGACGTTACTAGGCCTAGGCCCATGTGGTTAAATTAAAGGTTGAAATGGCATTTCGTAATCGTTGTAATCCCACAAGTTCCGTGTTATTGTGTTGCAGGTCGCAAAGGAAAACGTAACTTGAAGATATTAGTTCCTGATGAAGCTTCAGCCGTGTAAGTTTCTTTTTGTTTTGTTGCCCGCACTGGGCAGTGTTATCTCCTTGGCGACGCACCTTTATCTCCTCATTCGTTCATGCCAACTGTCTTGTCCAAATGACTGCAATTTCCTGTTCTCTTGCATGACTTTTACTTATACAAATCAAGAAACATATTTCCACAGATAGGAAATGTTGGGCTAATGCAAAGTGCAAATTTCAACGCTCAAATTCGTTTAGAAAATGGCACGCAAACCAAGATGTATCGAGGATTGTATTGGTTTGCCAGTCGATCTAAGGTGGTTACTCTCCCCATCCCACTAATGTTAGAGATGTGTACCAACTTATCGCCCAAATCTATGAACCTACCAATCGTGAGTCATCTAGTACTAGTAGTGATACAATTAATTGTCTTTGATTAAAATTACAATCAAATTACATTTACATTTGCTCAGCTGTCTGCAATAGCCTTATAAATAACGGAAAACTGAGATAAGGGGCTTCTATTATGCTTTCATTAATTTAGAAGTCATTCATAATAACGCAAGTTATATTGCAAGTAACTTGCATCTAGATGGTTGATTCATGTAATCGAAATCACGTAAGACGTCTGCATGCCTCAAACAAATAACTATGCTCATTTATATTTTATTCAATTGCATCAATAAAATCTTTTTTATAAGCCTACCCCATCTGTTTATTTCCACCGCATCTTAGATGCCACTTTGTGCTCCATCTTGGATGCCACTATTTGAGGAATACAGAATGCAAGACGCATAGTTTCATATTGAACTTTAGGTGGATCAGCGATTGGTAGGTTCAAGGACAGTATTTATGAAATGGAACACTTTTGAGAGCCGGCTGAAAACACCAGGTATGCTCGATACATCCTTGCGCCAAATTTTGTTATACATTCACCCATCATAACAATCAAGTCAGCTCGAGGTATTGGCAAGATATGTTGAACGTTAATATGATGAATTTCATTACCAAGTAAACCATGGCATTCATCATTGGATCTCGATGCTTTTCCAATTTGTATCTTACAAGCAAAATACATGTATGGTTTATCTGAGATGTCTGTAATTACTGTATTCATGTTGTACTTGGAAAAACAATCGACAATATATCACTTGGATGCACGTAGAAAACACGCTGAAAGCACTCGAATATAGAAAGGCCGTTTATTACATGTAGGCCTACAGGCTTAGTCAGACGAAGTAATTGCTTCAGTTCATGGTTTATTGGCTCTTTTTCTAGTTCCGTCATTTGCATTTACAATTATACTTTAATGTTTCTTCATCTCATATTTACAGCATACTGATGTTACTACAAAATACAATTTTATTTATTGAATGAATGAATAAAATTTAAATTATAGTAGTGTCTCTATTTAGTATGTCTAGAGCCACTAGACCCAATCGTTGTAGTCATCCTCTTGCACCACCAATGGGTAAATAGCCTACTCTCAAAATTGATCAACGGTACTGGTATGTCACTTTTCACCATCAAGAACTGAATTAGATACACTTTTGACTTGACAGTATCTTTTTCTATACTGGTATGCTATATAAAGTGATGTGTATTTTTAAATAAATACTAAAATAACATCAATGCATTCAATTAAAACTAGATCCATCAAATAATAGAGAACATTGTTAAATTAAATACCTATCTATATATGACATATGTACAGTACAATGTAGCCTCAACTAAGATACTAGTACCTACAAGTCAACACATTACTACCAAGTTTTATTACTGTAGCTACATTTTCATGTATTGTCAATTCATAACAACATCTCTGCTAGCCACAATGCCAAATGTATTCTCAAAACCAAGACAGCCCATGAAACTTGTTACCACAGTCTGCTACAAAGTAAGAAAATGCATTACAAACATTTCCTAGATTAGGGTAAATGAAAAGTAAATTGTCAACAGTATGATACTCTAATCGAGTAACACACTAGTATAAATTTCCTCAAATACACAATGTGTCATTATATATATATATCAATTATAAAAACTTCATAAATCTACACTATATATACACTACTCAATGTTATCAATGATGTGGTTAAAATCATCTGCAACAAGAAACTGAGTCATCTTACAAACCAGATTGCTTCCCGATTGTTTTCACATTATAGCCTACTCCAGTATACCAGTGTACTTATATGATACTTATTGTCCGAAAATCTATAAAACATTAAAAAGAGTACTTTGTTGAAAAGAATATACTGATCGCATTTAGGCAGAAGGGTCAACGTTTTCTAATCGTTCACGGACTATGAAAGGTTTTTTCCTGCCATCTTTCATTTATTCATCGAGACGTTATCACAAATTTCATCATTTTTCATGTGGTATTTCTGTTATGACGTAACTAGAGTGAAACCTCCATCATATTTCAAGGGACCAGGAAGGAAAACCCATCCACACAGGGAAACGTCCATCCAGGAAAATTCAACATTGGTTATATGGGACTACAGTGGGACAAAATAAATAATGGGAGCTGGAAAACGATGGATCCGGGAACAATGCATAGAGGCTTCACTGTATTACACTATAAATAAAATATTTTCAATCAAAAAATAACGTTCACGTTGCTTACGCCCTAAATTGCATTAGGTCTACTAGTAGAGCAACCTCTCGGAGACATTATCGCCTCAGCCAAAATGTGAACATTAATTCCATTAAACCATTAGTTTGACTTTTACGCCTTACAGCATACTACTGTATTGACAATCAGAATAAGAAATATATATTACATTACATTTTCTAGAATTGCCGTGTATGAGCGTCTGCCTAAATACACCCTACGGGTGAGTTATAACTTCGAATCATTTGAATATCGACTTTGGATTGAGTCCATGTCAGAACAACTTCAAAAGCGTAATTTAGGTACCGGTATTACCGAGGCGATAAGTTATGAAATATGAATACAGTATTTAGAAGGAAAAAAATCATGTGTAACCAATATGTAGCTAAATACTAAATTCTACTGTAGTATGGTAAGTATTGTGTAAGTATAAGTATTCACCGTAAGTACCACTATACTTAGTTATTATCTCGTTAAAAGACGTAAACAAACCGTATGCAGTATTCAGAAATTAAGAAATAGAGAAAGCAGTTTGCCACTGAGAAACAACAAATTGTATTCAAAATGGAATCTAATGTGTTTTCCTTATGATTTATATTAATTGAAAACAACCAAACATGAAAATTAGAAGAAAAAGACACTGTATCTCTCAATATACACTAATTTGGGTAATGTGGCACCTTTCAAAAGCATACAAGCAAAAAAACTTGCACATGCTGAACTTCAAACCATTATTTTTCTTGGTTTTGGTGGTGTAAATAAACTATAAAATAAATGCAATTTTGTTTACTCCAAATCTGTATTTACTGTACCAGTACAGTACTATGGTACATTTTTTTTCTTAGAGACTTATAAAAATGTTGAAAATAACATTAAAAATATACATGTATCTACTATATAATATTTATCGATACACCATTGCATAACCTCAACTTTTACAGATTTTCATTGATCTGGTTTGAACACAAGCCTACCGGTAATACTAGCCTAGGAGTATGATTGACATATGATATAGTAAAAATAGTGTGAGTATTAGAGTATTAGTAATAGTGTGAGTTATTATTGTGTATTGCTTTAATCTTGGCAACACTATGCATGTGTGGTACTCAGCTTATTGAGGTCTATCACCAGAACCAGATCAGTTTCCCAATTGTTTGCATATTATTCCGCACTACGACAATAATATTTTAATTTATCTATACGTTTTAGTTTTAACAACGCACTGTAATGATAACTAAGATCTATCGGCGTCAGATGAATGATTCATGAGATTGTGGGATGTTGAGAAGGTTGCAATGGCACGGTCTAGAATAGAGACGTCTTGTATCGGGTTATCTCCGTGCGCTGGAAGGCCGATACCAACAGTGGTGGTAGTTCCACCAAAATCTGTGTGGAGCGCTAGGTGAAAAGAGGTCAATCTAGTTGACGTTTGACAGCTGACGTCTTGCCGCCAACAGTGACGTACATTTGGTGTGCGCGTGCGTAGAGTGTGGCCCACTGGCCTCTTTTCACCAAGCGTTCTGCACGAATTTTGGTGGAACTAGCAGCACTGTTGGTATCAGCCAAAATAGCTTCAATACAAGACCTCTCTATGTTAGACCGTGTGTGATGGGAAAGATAGTGGAAAGAAGCGGTCGTTGTCTATATTGTAGGAACCATCCTGGCATTAGTCTAGAATACAGAGGCCATGTCTCTCATGAGAGCATGAGAGTTCCTGCCATCACGGTAGGCAGGCGTCATACCGCTCGAGCAAACAAGACACAACAATCGGCCAGAGTTATAAGCATATCTGAACAATCAAGAAGCTGAACCCTCCCGAACAAATCCGTTGTGTGGTCTCTTTCTCATTTCCTAGAATTTTTTATTTGATTGTCAGCCCCATCTTCGGTGAAAGAGTCAGGAAAATACGGTGATGTAACCAAGAAGGCAATACTGACAACTGCTCGAATTCAGATCACTGAACTGTCATTCAGGAGACCGGGGTTCGATTCCCACCATGGTCGACCATCCTGACGGGTTTTTTTATGTTTTTCCTCTGTTGTTCAGGTCAATACTGAAATAGTTCCTTAACAACGGGCCTCGACCGACTCCTCCCCACTATCCAGAAACACCTAGTAAAATAACCTTGCATCTCAACATGCCATCATCTCATATATCATTCACTGACACCAATGAATCATGAATCAATGAGTCATCAGTGTGTCGTTGAACTCAATATAAATAAATCAAATTCGCAATATAGTAATATCTATCGACTAACTACAGTATTATGCGACTCGGAGGGGACGGAGGAAAAAAGTTGTATAAATAGAAAATCGTATAAATGGATAATCATATGAAATATGATGAATAGAAACAATTGCATGTTTCAACAAGTTTTTATTAAAACCCTCCAGTAGGCGCGCCCTAATCTAAAACACCAGTGGTCGCGCGGGGTCTACCAGACCCCGCGGTGTTTCTGCTATAACTTTTTTGCGAATCACTTTTTTATATATTTTTTTTTATATAAATGTTATTTCGTGGTTTGATGAGCATTAGAATCTATTTTCGTACTCATAGGTTACAAATATTGTTTGTGATTTCAAGTTGACATTTTTTGGTAAAAAGTCCAAATAATAAACAACGTACTTTATAAAAATTGATAAAAAATGAAAAATGTGAGATTTTTTTACTTTTAATTGATTGTTTAGTTTAGTGTTGTACCCAACAATGAAATTATTATACATTGTTGAAGAAAAACATGAAACAAACATGTTTTTTTTTTTTGAACTTATGCTATTTCAAATGGATAATTTTATATCATATTTTTGAGTAAAACTGTACCAATTATTTCAATTTATAAGATTTCACATTTTATTGATCCATATTCAGCAAATAATTCAGCATACATCCTATTTATTCGGCCTCAACTTCCATGACCATACCAATACTACGACGGCTGTACGATATAGTGACATGATACAAACAAAGCTATTTGTGACAGAGAAGACATGTGTACTTGGTCTTAATATATATCCAAAAACTGTTTTATGCTGATTTACAATATCCCATGGTTAGATAGTGTACGAAAAGTTTCGAAGCTATGTATCCATGAAATATGCATCATAAAAATACGTCAGAATTGAACAAAATGATTTTTTTACCTGCTGAAAAAGAGACAGTTCTGTGACGTGACTGGTCGCGTGGGGTCCAAGGGACCCCAAAAAAGTTCTGACTACAATAGTCACATCACGTAATTTTTTTTGATGTTGAAACTTCTTTTGTTGGTTACTAGAGGGTTCAACTTGAAGGTATAGAGACTCTCAAAAATTACAAGTTATGGCATCTATGTTATATTAACATAACTAAAGTGTTGGAGTCCATAGGATCCCACGCAACCACTGAAGGGTTAAAACAAATACTTCATATATGTCACTTAAATAATAATAACAGTTATGTAACATAAACCAGTTATAAATGGTTCAACAGTTATGTATCTACTATCTAGCTTATAGTAATACAGTAATACTGTTCCTTTCAGATAGTCTTTTTTTTTTTAATAACATCAAAACTTGATACAAAATCATTGTTCCCCAATTAAGGCTATGGATGGAAGATTAGATCGTTTGAACGGGGCACCACACTAATCACATTTTATATTTAAATGTGTCATCGACTATTTTGTAATACTGAGATGATGAAATATTATATCAGAATGGCGTAAAATATTGTTGGCACCTACTCGTCTTACGTAATATTCAAATTTCCTTATGAATAAAATGTGTTTTCTCTTCCTTTCTGTTCTAGATGACTGTCATAATATATTAGCAATTCTTTGCAAACTAGCTGAAACTGGATATCAATTTGAAAAAACTGGGCAACTGTACAAGCCAGTTAATTGAAGAGTGGAAGGTTTGTGCTACATACTGTTGCATATTATTACCTCCCATTCAATAACCTTGCTATGACTCAGATCTAGTGAATTCTTTATAGGATTCAATTTATGATAGTAATACAGTGAAACCTCTATCCATCGTTCCCGTATCCATTGTTTTCCTGCTTGTATCATTCATTTTTTCTCACCCCACTCCCATATAATCAATGTTAATTTTTCCTAGATGGATCGTTTTCCTGCATGGATGGTTTTATTTTCCTGGTCCCTTGAAAAACGATGGATAGACCTTTCACTGTATACAATATGAGTAGTTTTACACTGTGGTGCATCCTGATTATTGGTACAGTATATGATTTCTATTCCAGCATACCTTCATATTTTTCTTCGGTGAAGCGAGTCTTCGATTCACTATGAGAACTGTTTTCGGCAGTCTGCTGGGTTTGGTCAGTCTGGAGATTTCAATTACCCTCTGCTCAGGATGGGCCAGCATACTGAGGTGCTTTCACTCTTTCATAATGTAAATAACCAAGTTTACTATTACATAATAAATAACCATTTTGTTCACAAATAAATCATTGAATCTAGGAGTGTGCGAGTCTACCTGATTCCGGGTCCGAGTCTCCGCCAGAATCGGACTTGGACTCGTTGAAGTAATTTTAGACTCGATTTCCGTGTCCATTCGAGTCTTCAAATCTGCCGCCGATTCCAAAATTTAAATGATCTCTTCTCATTGAAGTAATCTCAATGAGTGATCTCATTAGCTGTCAAGTTTAGAAGGCAACCATAGAAAATCAAAATAGCAGCTTCTTTATAACAAAAACTTCGAAAAACTGGTGGAAAATGAATGTAGACATTCTGAAAGTTGAGGTAGTTGATGATATATATTACTAATATTAGGGATGTTATTTTCTGTTTTGGCCAATTTGGTGTGATTTCTGTTTTGTTTTTTTCAACTTCAAATTCTGTTGGTAGTCATGAAATGCCATAATATATTGGCTCAGGCATATACCTAAAAAAAACAGTCTGCCTCAACCATCACTAACATGACCTTAACAGATCAGCGCGGTTTACTATGTATTTGCAGAACCTCGTTGTTTAGTTTATTACACTTTTTATTTTGGGACTCTGAGTCGACTCTAAACTCGTGAACATTATTTAGACTCGGACGAATCTACTCGAGACTCGTAAACCTTATTGTGTCGTTATTCAATTATTCAATTCTGTGTGAAGAACTGCAAATAGCAGAAGATACCAACATAGCATACAATAAGCCCATTATCAACACAAGCAAGATGGAGGATGAAAATGGTTTCATAAAACCACCTAAGCCGAAACCAGCCAGTAAATGTAACAGTGGTTCTGAAGTGACTTTACCAACAACTGACGATCCACGATCAGTCAATGCTGAGATTTTACCTTTAGTTGATGGCAAAATTCTACTACCAACCAATGTCAAGCCTCTATCACCAGCACTTCCAGCAACCCCACTGCTAGACAGTGCTCAGGGTTTTTCACCAGTCTTTTTTGAAACAGAAGTCGCTGCTAATAATCGCCCTTATTCTCAAGTAATGAAAGAACCAGGTGTGAATACATGCAATAGAGAATTCACTCAAGTTGTAAATAGAAGGAAACAACAAAACCAACAGATAACAGGTTCCGATTCTGAGAGGTCCCCTTTCTCATCGGCTAAACAAAAGGCATGGTACTACATTTCAAGAGTGAAGAATACCGTATCTTCCGAGGATATTATTAAATATCTTAATAGTTTAAAAACAAGCAATAATTTCACTTGCGAGCAAATGTTCAAAGGTGACAATTGCTATGGTTTCAAGGTAGGAGCTGACTACGAACTGGTTGAAGAGATGGACCGAGCCGACTTCTGGCCAACTGATGTCATGTTTGAACGTTTCTTCTTCACAAGACGAAGGCCACGATCAAACACAACCCACGATCCAGCTCAAGCAGAGAAAATCTATAATGATAACCTAGTTTCAAAGAAAATAGGAAGTCGACCGGCTAACAACAACGAAAACTTCACGGGCTTTAGTAGGAAAACGTGGCTATACATATCTAGAGTTGGCTTAGAAGTTGAAAGCAAGGATATTACTAAATACCTTGCAAATAAACTAAGTGCTCCAGAGGACAGCTTCAGCTGTGTACAACTGGGGAAAAATGTTCAAAGTTGTGCTTTCAAAGTAAGTGGACACATTAGATTGAATGAGCAGTTACTACATCCCTCTACATGGCCTACTGGTGTACGTGTACGTGAATTTATTTTTCGAAAGTCCGGTCATGTTTTTTGAGTGGCAGATCCCCAAATAGCAGCCAAATAACAGAAACAAAGTCAGTGCTTCCAATACACCACATTTTCTATGTTAATATTCAGAGCCTTAGCAATAGTCGACAGCAAATAACGACAGAAGAAATTGGCAAAGTCAACAAAAGTACACAAAGAGTATAAAAGTGAGTTTGAAAAAGGCCAAAGGGGGTTTTTTAGGGGCCCAAGGAATTTTTTAAAAAATACATATCTAGATGGCTTTGGCCAGGATGCTTTGAGGACGAGCAAGATATTCAATTGCGGATGGATCACGATTGGTAGTTCAAGCAGTTATTGTAAATGAACATTGACTCTAAATTCAGGTATGTCGATATCGTTGAATTTGAACATTCACCCTCATAACAATCAAGTAGCTTCGAGTAAAATTGGCAAGATATGTTAACGTTAATTGATGATTTCATTAACCAAGTAAACCTGGCCATTATTCATGGATCTCATGCTTTCCAATGTTGATCTACAGCAAAATACATGTAATGTTTAACCTGAGATTTCGTAATACTGTATTTTGTTGTCTTGGAAAAAATCGACAATATCACTTGTGCACGTAGAAAACCGCTGAAGCACTCGATATAGAGGCCGTTATTACATGTAGCTACGGCTTAGTAAGAAGATGTTCGTTCACGGTTCATTGGCTTTTTTAGTTCCGTCATTTGCTTTACAATTATACTTAAATGTTTCTCATCTCATATTTACAGCATATTGATTACTGACAAATACAATTTCTTTATGAATTGGAATAAATTTAAATTATAGTAGTGTCTCTATTTGTATGTCATAGCACTAACCAAATCGTTGTAGTACCTCTTGCACCCCCAAATGGGTAAATAGCCTACTCTCAAAATTGATCAACGGTACTGGTATGGTCACTTTTCACCATCAAGGAATATGAGATATTTTAACTTAAATATCTTTTCTATAACCGGTATGTATATAAGTATTGTATTTTTAAATAATACTAAAATAACATCAATGATTCAATTAAAAATCCATCAAATAATAGAGAACATGTTAAATTAAATACCTATCTATATATGTACAGTACATGTACTCAACTAAGAACTTACTGTACCTACAAGTCACACATTACTACTGTACCAAGTTTTATTACTGTAGCTACATTTCATGTATTTCATTCATAACAACATCTCTGCTAGCCACAATGCCAAATGTATTCTCAAACCAAGACAACCATGAAATTGTTACCACAGTCTCTACAAAGTAAGAAATCATTACAAATTTTCCAGATTAGGGTAAATGAAAGTAAATTGTCAACAGTATGATACTCTAATCGAGTAACCACTAGTAAAATTTCCCAAATACCAATGTGTCATTATTATATATCAATTATAAAAACTTCATAAATCTACACTATATAACACTACTCAAGTATCAATGAGTGGTTAAAATCATCGCACAAGAACTGAGTCATCTTAAAAACCAGATGCTTCCCGTTTGTTTCACATTATAGCCTACTCCAGTATACCAGTGTACTTATATGATACTTATTGTCCGAAAATCTATAAAACATTATAAAAGAGTACTTTGTTGAAAGAACAGTGGCAAGGGTGACAATCTACGGGGAGACACGAAAGAGGATTAGTAAATCTAGATAAGCTTTAAGCTTCAGTAAGCCAGCTATAGTACTTGGAGCAAAATGATATATCACCATTTTTCAGACTCTTGATTGGAACCTATTTTTGGGATGTTGATTGGTTGGGATTAGTACAATGAAAAATAAAATCCGCGAAAAGTGTAGGAATAACTGTAAAGCTAAGAAAACACTTCCCAAAAATACGTCATGAAAAATGACCGAAGGGTTTAGGTAGTTTAGAATTCAAGAGCTGGATGCACTGTTTTGTACTTTTGACTTGAGTGATGGACATTTTTAGAGTGACGAATTGTGTTTCCGATCTTACGTCACATTTCTACCATTTTTACGACTTGAAGAATTACATTCCAATTCCTTCTCGAATGAAAATTAACTACCCAATATACATGTTAGAAGAACAAAATAAAATAACAACACGATGAATAGATAGATAATAATACATAAGCGATAGATAAATATACATAGATAAATAGATATACAATACAATAGGCGAAGGGTACATTGGACCAATATTCATCTGGACTTGACGTAAAAATAATGAAAGCCCGCTCAAATAACACGTGTAGGAGACGGGTCTCAAGCGCGCTGTTTAATTGTCATATATGGCCTGAAATCCGAGCATGCTCACAACTCGATTACAGTATAATAGGAGCTCGGGAAGAGACAACTGTCAGAGCGTCTCACAGCATAGCACGAAAGCATAGGAGATAGCCACGGCACAGAAACATACACACGCACTCGCATCACAGCAGTTGTCCACATACCCTACAGGCAAATGCGTCTCTGAGATTTGATCATAGAAATGAAAATAGAGATTCATTTGTCCTTTCCCTTTTTGTGGGAGACACTGTTCAAGTTACCGAGCTTCGCAGGAAATAGACGCATAGGCAAGGGTCAGTTCTAAGTTCACGACTGAGTTTTCCCCTTTCATTATTCACGGACGTATACAAATTACATTTAGTGTTTTATGTACTGAGTGAAACCTCTATATTTCAGGCAGAGGAAACCATACACAGGGAACGTCCACGGAATCACATGTTGGACTACAGTGAAAATAAATGGGAGCTGAAAGAGATCCGACGCATAGAGCTCACGTATACATATAAATAAAAATTCAATCAAAAAAGTCACGTGCTACGCATGCATTAGGTCTCATAGCACTCTCGGAATATCCCTCAGCAATGTGAACATAATTCCATTACATATGACTTACCCTACAGCATATACTGTATGAAATCAGAATAAGAAATAATATTCATTACTTTTAAATGCGTGTATGGGTTGCCGAATACACTAGTGAGTTTAATCGAATATTTAATGACTTTGAGAGCAGTCGAACAATTCAAAAGCGATTTGGACGTTACGGCGTAATTGAAGATACAGTTTTAGAAGGAAAAACATTGAACCATATGGACAAATTATGTAGTGTAATATGTGAAAAAGTATTCACCGTAAGTCCACTATACTGTTATATCGGTAAAAGACGTAAAAAACCGAGATATTCAGAAATTAGAAATAGAGAAAGACTTGAATTTGCCAAATATCAAGTGGGAAAGCTGGAAGTGTTTAAGAAGGGGAATTACCTTCATCAAAATGTTGGTAACAGAAATAAATGAATAATGGCTTTTAAGCAGGATTGTGGACGAGGGACCCGAATTCACTAGGAGGGGGAAATAATGTTCTTGATGTCGTCTATTAAGACCACATCAGTTGTGGGTTAGGACGAAAATTGTTGACGGCATAAGTGATCATAGGGTGCCCATTGTTACGTTACTCATGGATTCAGTCACTGGTGAATGTAGTGGTAAAAAACATAAACCATTACAAGAAAGTAAAGGCAGTAGATGTAAGGAATGCTTTCGAGGATAGGTACAATATATAGGAAAAGATAGAGAACGATGATCTTGAACAAATGTGGAAAGCATTCAAGGCCATTTATGAAGAAGTTAGAGAGGAGTTAGTGCATTCCAAAGTATTGGGTAAGAATGCGGATCCAGCTTATTATAACAGGAAAGTTAAAAACCTAAAAAGAAAGGGTAGAAAAATGAATAGTTTTTTCAAGAAACAGGGCAAGGAAAGGAAAAAATCAGCTGTATCAAGAGACAGTTGGATGAGACAAAAATAGAAGCAAAGAAACTGTTCGTGCAGAACTTGATGGATATAACGGATATTAAAGGTAGTTGGAACCGTATGTATAGGTATGTTGCTCGTCAAAAGGGGAATAGCAATCAGTTACCTACACTAGTAGATGTTGAAGGAAATGAGTGGAGTACGGAAAAAGAAAAGGCAAAAGCGCTGAACATTTACTACGGTCAAGTTTTTAATGTAAAAAGTAGTATAGGAGTTGACGTAGAGGACGTTATTGAGGAGAAAAAGAGGGTTACATTTTCAGAGAACGAGATTTGGAATGTTCTCAAACTGCTAAAAAATGGAAAATCACCAGGATTAGATGGAATACAGACAGATTTCATAAAATTGGCAGGTAGAGGAATTAATCCATATTTTCTAAGATTGTTTCAGGTTTCGATGCAGTTAGGAATAGTACTGTGGGAGTTTCAGACGAGGTAATAAATGAACTCAGTGAATATAAGTAAAGTTGATGTATTTTATATACTTCTGGTTACAGTTAAAACATGCTTCTCAGAAATCTCGAGAAGAAGAACTTATTGAATAACACAACTGGTTGACAAGACAACTAGCCACAACAATCTCTTTAAATGCACAGAACACAGTATGCAGTGATTCAACATCACTGCATACTGGTATTGCATACTGCATATTGCAGTCCCCTACAGTACCCCCTCCCCAGTGTCCCGAAAATATGGAGGAACACGATAGTCTTGCATTCACGCTGGAATGATGACTGTGTCTGGGTCTGCGAGTATGTATGCAGGTTTCAGCCTGTCTATGGATACCACCACTTGTTTACCGTTGCGCACGATAGTGTAGAACTTGTCGTGACGAGCTGTGATAACATACGGTCCATCATATGGCTGCTGCAGAGGAGTACGGACTGCGTCGTGGCGCACAAAGACGTGCGAACATGACGCTAAGTCCTTGAAAAGGAAAACTGCGTGTTTCCCATGGTGAGAAGGTTGAGCTGGCCTTAGCTGCCTGAGGTGACGTCTGAGTCGATCGACATAATCGGATGTTGACTCTAGGGTAACCGTTGTCGGTGCAAGGTATTCGCCTGGAAGGCGAAGTGTCGTCCCATAAACAAGTTCGGCCGGCGTTGCTTTCAGGTCTTCTTTCCAGGCCGAACGGATGCCGAGCATGACCCACGGCAAAACCTCAGTCCATCTCTCGCCGTCGTGGCACATTATGGCAGCCTTGAGTTGTCGGTGAAAACGCTCGACCATTCCATTTGCTTGTGGGTGGTGGGCAGTTGTCCGGAGATGAGTCGTACCTGTCAGGTTATTGAGTGACCGGAAAAGACACGACTCGAACTGGCGTCCTTGGTCGCTAGTGATTCTGAGGGGAGCTCCAAACCGTGATATCCATCCTGTGACGAGGGCGGCAGCCACGGTTTCTGCCGTGATGTCTGATATTGGAATTGCCTCTGGCCACCGTGTAAAGCGATCCACACATGTCAGTAGGTAGCGAAATCCGTCTGCTATTGGTAGAGGTCCGACTAGGTCAATGTGTACGTGCTCGAATCTAGCACCCGGTACGTCAAAGTGACCGACAGGCGATGTTACGTGACGTGTAATCTTGGAGCGTTGACATTTTATGCACGTTCTGGTCCATTCCTTGCAGTCCTTATTTATAGACGGCCATACGTAGCGCTTCGTGATTAGTTTGGTGGTTGCTTTAATGCCAGGATGTGACATATCATGCAAACTGTCGAACACTTGACGCCTCAAAGGAAATGGCACAAAAGGACGAAGTGTAGACTGAGATGTGTCACAGTAAATTGTGAGGTTGGAGTCGACCAACTTTTTACATTCTATTTGAAGAGACGTGTTTGATTGTCTGAAGGTCCGTAGTTCGATGTCATCTTGCTGTGCCCTTGCGATGTCGGCAAAGTTGACAGGAGCTGTTACTGCCTCGACCCTGGACAAGGCGTCGGCGACGACGTTGTCTTTGCCTGGAATATGACGTATATCGGTAGTATATTGCCCGATAAAGTCAAGGTGTCAAAACTGCCGTGGTGAGCATTTGTCTGGTCGTTGTCTGAAGGCAAATGTAAGTGGTTTATGATCGGTGTAGACGGTAAAGGTTCTAGCTTCTACCATGTGCCGGAAGAAGTGAATGGCGTCGTATATGGCTAACAGTTCACGGTCGTACGCGCCGTAATTTCGTTGTGCTGTGTTAAGCTTTCGGGAGAAGAAAGCGAGTGGTTGCCATCCGCGGCATGTCCGCTGCTGTAGAGCGGCACCGACGCTGGTGTCCGAGGCGTCGGCAACAACTGCCAGCTCGGCGTCGATGTCTGGATGCGCGAGAAGGGTGGCGTTCGCCAGACTCTTTTTGCATGTGTCAAACGTAGACCGGAGTTCCGGCGTCCAACCGACAGGAGTTTTACCTGAGGTGTCGGTACCGGCGAGGAGGTCGTTGAGAGGGGCCTGAAGTTGGGCAGCGGATGGAAGAAAACGACGGTAAAAGTTAATCATTCCGAGAAACTGCCGTAGTTGCTTGATATTGCCGGGTGGCGGAAAGGAAAGTATGGCGTTGACTTTCTCCTGAAGAGGTCGGGTACCAGATGCGTTGACTGTGTATCCAAGAAAATTCACTTCGGAGGCGCCGAATACGCACTTGGAGGAGTTGACCACGACGCCGTACTCCGAAAGCTTCGTAAAAAGGAGTCGGAGGTGTTCCTCGTGCTGTTGCGGATCACAGGAAGCTACTAAGATGTCATCGATATATGCATAGCAGAAATCTAGGTCCCGAAGTACTTCGTCAATAAACCTCTGAAACGTCTGCGCCGCGTTCCGTAGTCCGAAACTCATAAAGGGAAACTTGAATAGTCCAAAAGGTGTAGTAATTGCTGTCTTATGGATGTCTTCGGAAGCGACGGGAATTTGATTGTAGGCGCGTACTAAATCGATAGTGGAAAAGATAGACTTGCCTGAAAGGTTCTGTGCAAAATCCTGGATGTGCGGAACAGGATAGCGATCCGGAATAGTCCGAGCGTTCAGAGGACGGTAATCTCCACATGGCCGCCATTGGCCGTTCTTTTTCGGGACTAGGTGGAGAGCGGAGGACCAGCTGCTAGATGATCGTCGAGCAACGCCTGCCTCCAGCATAGTGTTAAACTCTCGTTTAGCAATATCGAGACGATCGGGTGCTAAACGCCTGGGCTTGCACGACGCTGGTTGTCCCGGCGTCGTGTTGATGTGATGAGCTGTCTGATGTTTCGGCTCACGAGGCATACCACTTGGGCGTGTGACGTCCGGAAAAGTGGTAAGTAGCTTGTGAAAGTGCGACTGAGATATGCTGCTTTCTCGTGATATTACCTTGACTTGCCCAAGAGTGCTGTTGGAGAGCTGCCCCGGAACTGCCAATGTAGTGACGCCATCAATAAGTTGCCGTTGACGGACGTCGACGAGTAAACCGTAATGTGAAAGAAAATCCACTCCGATTATTGGTTGAGCAACATCAGCGATGACGAAACGCCACTCAAAAACTCGGCGTAAACCTAGATCTAATGACAAGTTAATTGGTCCATACGTATGAATGGGAGACTCATTTGCAGCAAAAAGTACATAAGTAGTCTTACTGGGGCGGCCTTGTACTTTGTTTCGAGGATACACACATAAGTCTGAACCGGTGTCGATAAGGAATCTCGTCTTTGTTTGACGGTCCGTTACAAACAGGCGATTTGCTGTCGGGCCATAGTCAGCCGCCATTACTGACCGCCCCGGTCTTTTCCCGATTGGTGCCTGCAGGGAGCCACACAACGACGGGCAAGATCACCGAACTTGGCATGGTACCAACATAATTCATTCACCACGTTCTCCGTCTTTATCGGAGATGTTTTCTTTCTATGTGAAAGTGATCGCTGCCTGTCTCCGCGTGTGCGATTGGCGCTGAGCACCGCGACGCTTGCGGTCAATGAAGCAAGCTGTTGTGTAAGGTCACTCACCCGGGCGTCGGTCTCAACCGCAGCTACTCGTGTTCCTGGTGAATTGTCGTGTATCTTGTCAGCTGTTTCTGCAAGGGCACCGAGTTCGACGATTGATGACGCGGCCAAGATATCCTGCATCCTTAACGGTAGGCGGCCTAACCACAATGTGCGGAGCAGCTCGTCGGGTATCCATGGTTCGCCAAGTCCACGAAGATAACGTAAAAACTGCGACGGTGTACGATCTCCCAGTTCCTCTCGTTCGAGCAGTTGTCTCATGCGTGAGCGTTGCGTTATAGATAGACGTGTAATGAGTGCCTTCTTTATTGAAGCATATTTGTCCGAATCAGGTGGAGTAAGAATTATGTCCTCCACTTCTGACGCGTATTTATTATCCAGCTGGGCTAGCACATAGTAAAACTTAGTTGAGTCCTGTACTATCCCGGCTATAGTGAATTGAGCCTCTAATTGTGCAAACCATAACGCCGGTTTCTCAGGCCAAAAGGGTGGAGCGCGTATGCTCACTCGGTCGACACCAGGCCTATTAGTATCATCGTTGGACATGACTGATGATGAAGACACAAGTTACGTTTGATATTTAAATAGTTGAAATGTCACTGTATGACTTGATTAGCTTGATACTTCACTCACCTTCACACAAGAGAGGAACCTCAAATAAACTGAGAATACGCAGTTTACGCTGAATTTGAATATTAATAAATGTGATCGTAAGATGATCACGTCGGGGTCACCACTGTGGGAGTTTCAGACGAGGTAATAAATGAACTCAGTGAATATAAGTAAAGTTGATGTATTTTATATACTTCTGGTTACAGTTAAAACTCACACATATCATTAATCTTTCCCTATCCACAGGATCCTTTCCTTCTCCACTTAAAGTTGCCATAATTCTACCAGTCCATAAAAAAGGAAACAAAAGTGACCACACTAACTACCGTCCTATATCTCTTCTCTCCTCTTTCTCTAAGCTTTTCGAATACATCATGCACAACCGCCTCACCTCCTTCCTTAACAAACACAATATCCTGTCCAATAGCCAACATGGCTTCCGTTCAAACAGATCAACCTCCACTGCCATCTTCTCTTTCCTCACAGACCTCTATGATACACTGGATCGCCGTGACAATTGTCTAGGCATCTTCTATGACCTGAGCAAAGCCTTCGACACAATCGACCACTCCCTACTACTATCCAAACTACAATCTCTCGGCATTCGTGGTATGGCTCACGATTGGATAGCATCTTTTCTATCTGGTCGCACCCAATTGGTTCAAATACACTCAGCCAACTCCATAACTCCTCACCTCTCTCACCCCCTTATCATCCATAACGGAGTCCCTCAGGGATCGGTATTAGGTCCTCTACTCTTCCTCCTGTATATCAACGACCTCCCCACCCACCTCTCCATAGGAACTTTAACTATCTACGCTGACGACACCAGTCACCTACTCACTTCTCCCAAACCCGACAAAATATCTTTAATCCAATCCGCAAATACCCAAGTCACAACAATGTCTTCCTTCTGCCTAAACAATAGACTAGCCTTGAATCTTACAAAAACAGTATTCTTGAACTTCCACTCCCAATACACACCCCTCAACTCAAGTCCCCTCATTCGTCTCAACCATAAAAGCATTTCCTCCACCACGGCCACCAAATTCCTAGGCCTAACACTCACAGATACCCTCGACTGGTCTCCCCACATTCACCAAACCTCCTCCAGAATAATAAGTGGGTGCTTCATGCTCCGCAAACTAAAGCTTCTCGTCAACCCCTCTACTCTTCTTTCTGTCTATCACGCCCACATCCATTCTCTCATCTCCTACGGCCTCCTTTTCTGGGGATCATCACCCGCATCCAACCGCATCTTCATCCTCCAGAAACGCGCAGTTCGAATAATTGCAGGACTGTCGCGACGCCAATCATGTAAACCCCATTTCTCATCTCTCGGCATCCTTACACTCCCCTCAACTCTAATTCTAACAGCAGCCTTGTACGTCCGTCAACACCCCGAACTATTCCATCTCAACTCTTCCGTACATTCCCACTCCACTAGGACAAACCAAAATATCTATATCCCTCCACATAACTTCTCCCAAACTACCAATAGTCCCATAAGACTATGCTCCACCATATACAACAAGCTCCCACCCTCAATCAAGTCTTCCCCCTCAATCAGCTCTTTCAATTCCTCCCTAAAAACATTCCTCAACACAAATCCTTTTTACAGTATAAAAGAATATCTCTCCTACATCCCATAAAAAATTACTCGTTCCCTCGTTCGAGTATTGCGTGAAAAATATGATTTTATAATAAAACAAAATGCAGTAATTTACCCATATCAGTTAAATTTAATCCGTCCTCAAGTATACATAACTTCAAATAACGATTTGTTCTTACCATAGCCTGCTCGTCTTACTTGTTCAGTTTATTTGTTGTGTTTGTTCTGTTCGTTTCGTTTGTTCTGTTTGTTTGTTTGTCTCTATCTATGTGTTATGTATCTCAATGTTATAGTTCGTATTTTATGTAAAACCTATACTTATACTATGTAAAAGTCAAATAAAGGTGATAACAACAACAACAACAACATGCTTCTCAGAAATCTCGAGAAGAAGAACTTATTGAATAACACAACTGGTTGACAAGACAACCAGCCACAACAATCTCTTTAAATGCACAGAACACAGTATGCAGTGATTCAACATCACTGCATACTGGTATTGCATACTGCATATTGCAGTCCCCTACAGTACCAAGAGAATGGAAAGAAGCAGTGGTAATTCCAATTTTGAAAGGTGGTGAAAGGGGCCGGGTAGCTAATTATAGGCCTGTTAGTATTACTTGTGAAGTATGTAAAACGATGGAGAAAGTTGTGAAACGGAGACTAGAGATATACGTTGAGAAGAGAAGGGCTCTTTCAGAGGTTCAGCATGGATTTCGAAAAGGTTATTCATGCGAGTCACAAATGTTGGTATTTGTAGAAGAACTTGCACACATCATTGATAGTGGAGGAAGAGTGGATGCTGTTTTTCTAGACTTTGCAAAAGCATTTGATAGCTTTCGCCACCACATAGTAGACCACCACATTGTACTTCAAAAATTGAAAAGAGCAATAGGAGATACACAAATTGTTGAATGGGTTCAGGATTTTCTTTCTGATAGGGTGCAATGAGTCAAGGTTGGTTCCACATTATCAGAAAAGATCTCAGTTACATCTGGAGTACCGCAAGGTACTGTGTTAGGTCCGTTGTTGTTTGATATTTTTATAGAAGATTTAAAGGATAGTGTAAAATCAAAATTACGACTTTTTGCTGACAACTGCGTCATATATAGACAGATAAACGAGGTCAGTGACGAAAATATTATAAAAGAAGATCTTCATGATCTTGGTAAATGGATATCATTAAATAAGATGAGTCTGAATGAATTGACAAATGTAAGGTAATTTCGTTCAGCAGAAAAAGGAATAGAATTCATGTGAATTATGTAGTGGAGGGAAAACTATTGGAGCAGGTTGATAGTTACAAATACTTAGGGATGTTGTTCCAAAAGAATTTAGGTTGGGATAAACAGGTAGACAGAGTGTCAAAGAAAAGTATAAATGCATTGAATCTTGTGATGAGGCAACTGAAAGAAACCAGCATAAAGATAAAAGAAAAGGCTTATTTAACTTTAGCCAGACCCATAGTAGAATATGCGGGGCCTGTTTGGGATCCACATAAGTCAGGAGAAGTACGACAAATGGAGAAAGTTTAAAGAATAGCAGCACGTAGGGTAACAGGAAGAGTGAGAAGATGGAAAAGAGTGGGAAATGTGAAACTTCATTGGAAAGTCCATCTGAAATGATAAAAGAGCTTGGATGGGGCAGTCACTAGAAACAAGGAGAAGGAACGACAGGTTATGCAATTTTTTCAGAGCATTTGTTGGTGGATGAGGATGGGGAGAGTTGAACAGGATGATTAAGTTGGATAAAAGGTATATGAGTGTTCGAAATAGCCACAAAATGAAAGTAATGGTTGGCACATCGAGAACGGATGTTGGGAAGTTCTTTTTTCTGGCTAGAGCTGGGAGTGAATGGAATGAGTTGAATGGGAAAGTGTTTGAGGACGAGAAATTGAATGTCAGAGGTTTTAGGAAATGGTTAGAGAATTTAAGTTCAGTCTGAATTATTGCTATTGTTTTTTGTAAATTGTTTCTAACCTATTAATAATCTATATGTGATAGATCTATATGTTTTCTAATGTAACCTAGTTTTAAGATCTTTGCCACCAATAACTGTATTAACTGTAAAGTAATTCAATAAAAATAAATAAAATAAATAAGTGTCGTCGTGAGATGAACAGTGGTGTGGAAATGTAAATATGAACTTTTTTACTTTAGTTTTTACACTGAAAGTTGGAAAACGTCACCAACAGTATCCTTGAGTACAATAAAAATAGAAAATGTATGAAAAAAGGTTTTTCTTCTACGCTCTCTCATGGGATATTTCAAATTTGACTCACTTGGGTATTTCTCGTTATTAACCTTGCCCAATTATGTTCAAAAGCCAGATTTAGTTCATCTGTTAGGGTATTGAGACTAATTTTAGAGTGCTTCTGAAATTATTTTTTTTTTCAATCAGATTCATACAATTATGTTGGTTGAATTTTATTGAAAGTGATGGTGTAGACTAGGGGTCTCCAAACGTCATAGTCTAAAGGCCACACTGATGTCCCCACCAAGTCCCAAGGGCCAACAGGAGTACAAGTTACAACGCCATCCTGTGGGGAGCTACATAAATCTCATTAATCATTATTATAATGCTGGATTCCATTATGTGAATTACCTATGTATATCACCCATTGTAAATTTTTAGGATAAATCTCATTTCATTTATTACAGTTAGAATCTTTGATTTCAAATATATGTCCCTTATTGTGATTCTTAATTGGTCATTAAATAGAAACATCTGATCATCATTTTGTATGATTTACTTACATTGTAAATGTACAATGATTATTATGTATCAGAATAAACAATGGCTGGCGGGTTACAATGTAATCAACATAAACTTATGGCGGGCCGGATTGGTGGTGGTCGCGGGCTGGTGATGGCCCACCGCCCACGGGCCGTAGTTTACAGACCTGGTGCCTGGTGTAGACAGGCAAAACGTGTACTACCAATGTATCCCACTCTTATAACACAGCTAATTGTAACACATTTAAACAAAAACTGCTTAGTAGGTTACTGGCTCTACCCTATAATCACTGAGAAAGCATTGTCGACAAAAGCTCAGCATATTTCTATGCCACTCAACTTACCTAAATTAGGCCAAGGCCTTCTATATTATAGAATATATATCAAGACAACAAGAATTCTATATTTCTATAATATAGAAGGCCTTGATTAGGCCCACTTGACATTTCATTCATTATTATATATTTCTTTCTATTTCTTGACTTACCACAGAACTTGATGAATTCAGAAAAAAATATCAAAACTAACTGCTTACCTTCATTTTTTATTTAAAATACGTGTACGTCACTCCTTCTGCCGTCTTGAAAACTGAAACGGAAATACTCTCTTTTATTTAACCCCTCTCACACATAAATACACAGCTTATGGCCATGGGTATTCTGTTATTATTTCCACCAAGAATATGTTATTTTAATTGTTTTATAGTTTATTAAATCAGTATGTCAAATGACTTGGTGTGTATAGGAAGATGGCGTGAGGCTGGATGTATGAATCAAGTCAAAATGGAAAGAAAGAACAGGAGCTCACCGAGTGGAGAGCTCATAGAGAGAACACAAGTGATTTCTGTGTTCTATCAACGGGTTCTCCACTTTGGGTATTTCTACACATAAACGTAGTTAAGCTGCTGTTATCTCCCCTTTTACCCAATGCTTATATCAGTATGTGTGTAACCCCCCATATTATGTGAAACGGTAATAATAGCCTATGTGTATTAATAAAGTGAAGAGTTGAATTGATTGAAATGAATTATAGCCGAATGAATATAAGTTGCAGCGCACAACTCCATTCCCCTCACCTACATCTTCAATTACAATACAGTAGTACCTTTCCACCTCCTCGCTTTACTTTTCACCATTCTTGAACTTTTCGCTTAACTGACTTGGCCAATATCAATGGGATCATCAATCTGAATAAATGAACATTTTATTATTTTCATTATCCAAACCACTGCAGGTAAACATTAGGGTCTGACCGATAGCCCATCACAATCACCAGCTAAGTCTGACCTTTGTGTAAGCTACAAACAAAAAGAGGGAATACAACAATATTCCAAAATGACGATCACAGTGATACATAAAATCCGGGTAGAAAATAATTAAAAACCTGTTCAATTATCAGTTGCTAAAAAATCACCCTATCCTATAACCTGCGGTCAAAACTGTGAATATACATCTATATTTTATATATAGATATCCTATATAATATAAATATATATTTATATTATACATATTTCATGATATTCATATTATTCTCGGATTATTCTTGATTGATTGATTATTGTTTGGTTAACGAACCCCACCAACAGATAGGTTATTCTGGGGATGTACTATTCTGTGTTGTTCAAATGTATATTTTATTTATAACGATGTGTTGAAACAAATTACGTTGCTTATTACTCACTATCAACTTAAAATTATAAATTTTAAAATGTATATTTCACAATATCCACGTAGAACTAAAAATGAAATGATACAAAAAATTTCATAATTAAAACAGAAGAAAACTCCTAACAACGTAATACTAATAATAAAACAACAAAAAATCAATCTGTAGTTTTTTTGTTCCTTCTTGACTCCATAATATTCTGTTGAAATCTTCAGTCAAAGTCCTGTTAATTGTGCATTAATAATGATATTAATAATAATATGTAGGCTACATCCACATCATTTCCAATTTCAACTTCCATCCTCTTCTGCCCTCTTCTAGTCATAGACCCATTCATACTTGTGACTTCATCTCTTCTTGGGATTTGTCAACATTCATTCTTATTTCTATTTGTGTCTTTTCCTTGATGTTAGAATGCTATCTCAACAGGAGATGGGACCCTGTATAACCTAGCTGTTGGTGGGGTCGTTAAGCAGCTTTTGAGGAGATGGGATGGTATGCCAACTGTCTAGTAGCTTATGCATGTCATTTATTTTATCCATAATCTCTGGTCTTATCTTGATTTCAATATCATATCTAATTCGTCTAGGTAATTATGGATCTTCTTTTGATATAGTTCAAAACTTATAAAATGCTGTTTTTGCTGCATTTTCCCCCCATACAATTTGTGAACTTCTTGACCACTTCTTTCATATGTTCTTTAAGCAAAACTCGACCCTTCTTCCATTTAGTTCCACATAAATCAGCATACAATCCCCACATGGAATTTCACGTACATCTTTTTCTTCCATACTCGATCCTTGAATTATTCTTACCTATAACAAAAAAAATTCACGATGACTATATCTAATTCGTTTGTTTCAAATGCGTAGGCTTTGCTACGTCATCCGGGGAAAATACTGAGTTGCCCTTTCACTTCTGGACCAAGAAGATGCGCCACTCGACGACAACTTGACACTACTGACGCGAGACAAGTTGCACGCCACAGCAGTTCATGCAACCTCCACACTTTTTCTACATTTCACCAGTATATTTGTATTTTGAGGAGATGGGATGGTATGCCAACTGTCTAGTAGCTTATGCATGTCATTTATTTTATTCATAATCTCTGGTCTTACGAGCTCCCACGAGAACGGCTGGATGGATCCGGGCGCTGATGTTTTTTATCATTCAGCTTGAATTTTATCTTGTGACTTCGTACTACGAGGTCTGTGCACTTCATTATCGATCGATTTCTTGGAGGTCGTTGATGTCTTGGTATAACTCATCTTTGTTTGTGTATTGCTGGGAAGCCAAAGAGCTGCTGAGCGATCAAGAGTAGAGTCAAATGATAAGTTGCTTCTTTAGATCCGCAAAGGGGAATCCAAGTGCTTTGCACAACCGTACCTTGTTGTGAAAGTACATGTGAACACTGTTCCTTGGTTACTGCTACTCTCGTTCATGCATCCTTTTCCAGCGCTCTGGAAAAGGCCGATAAAAGTTCTGGCTTTTTCCAGTTTGACTTTCTCAGGCCAATTGTAGAGTGTACTTGCAGCTTCCAATGATCATAGCCACTCCCCAGCATGACTTGCTCCTTCCCCATCACAATTTGCTATTGTTTTAGACAAGATGGGCAACAAAGACATACCTGATTGCTATCTTCCAAGATTGGACGTCATGGTCTGCATCATTTTGTCGCGGCGGTGATTAGCATCTATCACCATCGCATTAGATCCTGTACTGTAGATGATTCTTCAGTCAACTGACTAGGTGTACAACTCGGTTGTCGCCATGTTGATCCCTTGCCTTTAGGTTTTCCATTACCCTGGTCTGGCATATTGGCCAAGTAATTGAATCTCTCCAGGATGTGTTGTTAATTAAAACCTATGATGTAGATTGTAGGCTAGGCCTATAGCACATACGCAATATCCAGTGTGAAAAGACAAGGCTGAAAATAATTAACTGTCTGTAGCTAAGCATTGTCCAAGCCTTTCGATTTTAGGCTTTTTCGATTCACTTCCATGAAACGAAGGCGAACGAACTGTTGATGTTGATTTGCTTTGGTTCAATCTTGCATATGCATCTTGATGGACCAAGTACATTGAGAACAATATAATAAAACTTACGATCTGGCCTTCATCCCACATCCGATATGTTCTCACTAGTTATTTTTTTTTGCTATAGGTTGGGTTAGTGATAATGGCCCTAAAGTACACGGCAAACAGCATGAGGGAGAAAGGTATAGCGTGAAACTCCTTGCTTCATGCAGGCAAGCTGTAAATTGATTTAAAATCGAGAACGGGTACACGGCAAACACCATACATTAGGAGGTTAGCTAAAAACGCCTTGGCTCCTTTCAGAGAAGTTGTAAATTGATAGAAAATCTCGTTGGGGTATGCGGGAAGCATGAAATCTAGGAAGTTATAGCTATAGGCCCTTGCCACTGACTTTGAGACAGCTAAATTGAATAATAATCCAACTCGAGTATTACAGGCAAACATCATACCGAGGAAGTTAGCTGTGTAAGCCTTGCAGACAATTACAGAAATCCCTCTATCTCTCTCTAATGCATGATCTGTCGATTCAATTCCTTTGTGTGTCTGTTATAAACTGACATTTTTACGATTCATTCCTAGCTCAATTCATGCTTTTTTATAATTATTTATACTGAAAGTTCTTCAAATAATGTCGAGGAGAAGGAATTAGGATGATATAATAAACGGGAAAAATAAGAGAACATATACACATCGCACATTTGTATTTTCACCTGTTATCACTAGTACAACAATATCACTAGTAATAAATACATTGTTGGAATGATCATTTTCTTCATCTCAAATACATAAATGGACGATTTATATCAACGGTGCATTAGAATGCAGTTAGATTTTCATCTCAGTCCTGTTTTATCCACAATTTATGTCTAAGAGACTAAATTAATCTTCCTTATGCTCTCAAAACACACATTTTTGTCAATTATGGCAGAAAGAGGGCGTGTTGGACTCTTACCGCGACTGTCACTTGAAATAACGTAATAGGTCTAGCTAGTCCTAAGAGGCTAGGACTTTGTTTGGTTGCTATTTACTAGTAAAGCTGAGAACCACAGCAACACAAGATGATAACATACTCACGGTCTCTTGGAACGCAACAAAATAGTGACACATATTTAGCCCACCTCAAAAGCAGGGCTAGAATTTTCTGTTAATTAGCAGAAAACAATCGAAACAATTGGAAATATCCAAATACTGGACATGTTTTACCATGGTACTCAGCTTTCCTAGTGAATAGCAACCAATCCAAGTCGTAGCCTCTTGGGGCTAGCTAGGCCTAGGGCGTTATTTTATGTGACAGACGTGGTAAGGGTCCTCCTAATTAATATTTTGATATGTCAAAAATGCATCAGAATAATACAATAAATATCTTATAATCTTGTGAACTGAGCAATTAAAAATTCGATTCAAAATCCATAAATCACAAATTTCATTGCGCAGTCTGATCATAGGCGCCGACCATCCTAACCGAGGTTTTTTGTGGTTTTCCTCTGTCGTTCAGGTCAATACTAGAATGATCTCAACCGAAGGCCACGACCGACTTCTTCCCACTGTCGAAAATCATCTAATGAAATAACCTATCATCACATACATAATTCACCGACGCCAATAGATCGTAGTCATCAGTAGAGTGCGTTGTTGACCCCAATATAAATGAATTTTTAAAATCTTGTTTCAAAAATCTGAAATTCCACTCATGTACCAGTACACTTTTCGACCTAAATTATTAAAATAGTTTTTTGAATTTTGATGTACCAAAAGTGGGTTACTATGCTTGGAAGTTTGGTGAATATGCTGTATCCTCAACCCTCTGTTCTAGGGTTATGTTCGGTGGTGTCAGATGATTTTTAGTGTTAGTAGGGCAGAGCATGAACCCTGAAATTACTACCTAGATGACAATGTAATACAAAACCTCACCCTATGTAACCCTGACCATCACTAAAAAGACGTGTTGATTACGGCATATTTACAAATAGTTTGACAGAAGGTTGGACAGGTTGGCGGCATTGCTACACGAGTTTGGTAAGTTCACTGCCTTCTTGATTGGAACCGAATAATATGAATGAAGCACTGTGGGTAAGTTGGCGAACCTGTAAAATGATGAACATAAACAACAAAACACCTACCTCATGGAAGTTTGATAAGGAGAAGAAAATAATTATTTATTTATATAATAGGGACTAAGAAAGTGTGTCTCCAATACGTGATTATTCGCAATTGAAATAGAAGTGTCTCCTTTACCTGAAACGCCAGTGTGTATTTACAGGTAATGAAAAAGTTCCTAGGCCAACCATAACCTAGAGTAGGCCTAGGCCTAAAAAAATAATTTACCCATGCAATTAGATTCTTTGCACATTTTCTTACACTGATACTTGCACATGATGTTTTCATTGATCTTCCTAGACCTATATGTAGAAGGTCCTATATTTTGATGTGTTCATCTTCGTACACGTTTCCTCTATTGTGTCAGAACTGATCAAGTAGTTCCGTTAGCCGTTCGTCTGTCATCGAGTAAAGTAGGACTAGCGTAATTACATGATGGCTGTTAAATCAGTGCTGTTAGTTTGCATCTATGGAGAAGAATAAAATAGGAAGTCTTTATTCATCATGTATAACAATGTCAGTAGGTACCTACAGTAATAAGACGAGGTTCAATCAGCTGACCGTTCATCCACCTAACCTGACCTATGAGAAATTAGAGAAATGAACATTGAATGATGTGGATTATGAATGCAAAACGTGATAGGCTTTATATGACTCGCAAAATATGACAATGAAACGATGTCAACAGTTAATGATCTATCAGCAATATAATAAAGAGTGAGGTGATTTTACTGTGACACTGACCATCGCCAATTGGTGTTTGATTTTCAATTTTTTGGTGTTTTCTGAAAGATCTTATTCATATCTTTCAGAAAAAGTCGCGGGAGGTTGAGAATTGTTTTTATAGTTTTCAAACTCTCTTCATCTACGATGGTTTTTGCATGTTGTTTGGGAGGGTGGTGCCGCAGGGGTTGATTTTTATTGGTTAGGTTAGTAGGAGAGGGGGCGGGTTGCTGGAGGGGGCTACATGTTTGTTAGGTTAGTGAGGGAGGTTGGGAAAAAAACACACAAAAAGTGTGCTCAGTGTCTCAATATTATTGTATCAATACCATTTCTTGTCTCATTCTACAGTTGGTCATACTTTCAATCCAAAGAAAGAAGGAAGGATATTTGGGGAAGGAGAAGAAGAAGAGGAAGAGGCTGTGCGGCTAGAGAAGAGGGAGGAAGAAGAGACGCGGTGATGGAAGAGAGAAGAAGAGAAACTCCAGAAAACAACTCGACCGGTGAGTAGGCTACCGTTGTTATTGTAGGTCTACGATTGAAACTCTTCAGTTTCGTTCTTGAATCTGTCAATTCTCGAGAATTTGCTCGCCAATAATTATTCAACATCTCGTGTCCGATCTTTCTTCGTCATACACAATTTTAACCAAGGGAATCCCTTTTTTTATTTTTACTCTCCAAAAATTTGTTTTCTTACTATAGGTATTTTAGTTTTGAAAATTAAAAATTATATAATTATAGTTCATCCATCTATGAATTGGGTCTGTGATTTATGAAAGGGAAAGAAAAGCAGCTTACCAAAGTCTATAAACTTTGTAGAGATACTCATAGTGGGGAGCCCGTTGAAAGAACACAGGGATAATACCGATACAAACACACAAGATTTTGACGTGTCGCTATTGCCTTGGTCAGAGTCGAGTAAATAGTCAGTGTCTTGTGATATCAGAGTAGATATCTACTCGACTCTGACCAAGGCAAAAGCCGAAACATCAAATCTTGCACTTGTAGATAATCATCTCTGTGTTCTAACAACGGGCTCTCCGCTACATGAGTGTCTCTACTTATGTATAAACTGTGGCAAGCTGCGGTTCTTTCTTAACTTTCACCCAATTCATATAATATATGGCCGCAGATTATTAATTGATATCAAGCATATTAATTGAGTGATTACAACAATTAATCGGTTTGTTAATTCAGAGAATGGTTCCAATCCCGGTAGACTCATGACACATGTGATCGATCTAAACTATTTCAATACAGTAAAGTGTAAACCCTCGTTAATCCAAGCTTGGTTAATATGAAATTTGACATATTTCGAACTTGACGTCGGTTCCTGGTTGAAGGTATAGGCATTTCAATGTTAATTAATATGAGTGTTCTGAATTCCAACTAGACCGTAATTTGAACTATTATCTCGACCCATCAAATTCTGTAACACGGTTTTCGGTTTGGATAATTTGAAATAGCTCGAGTGAATTCCTTGAATTGATCATTGTTTTGCCAATTTCTGTCAATTTTATTTGACTTGTAAGGATAAGCCAAGGCATGTTGAGCTGTTCGCTGCTTTGTGTGCGTCGTCCGACTGCGTGCGGTCTGACCTTGATAAGCACGAGACCTGTTGAGCTTGGAACACTTGTTCGGCAGACTCAGGACGGCTGAGCTCCCATCGAATCGGGGCTCAGTTCTGTTCTCATTCTCAGTTAGATTGTTATGTATATGTAGATTTATCGAATTAGAATACGCATCATGTCTCAGTTCCAAAATTTAGTTTAATTTGAAGATTTTAGATCAGAAATCAACTTAGTAGGCTATATTTGTCATATACGGTATAGGCCTACGGGCCTATATATTATACAATTTTAGAATCCTTGTAATCACTTTGAAAAAAAGATGATTGGAGAAATGTCAGTTGAATTGAAATTTTGAAATGCCCTTCCGTCATACTACAAAATTTTAGACAAATCAAAAATTATGATTTTTTGCCTTTTTTTACGTTTTTCAAATTTGATTTCTGACGTCAATTTTGGTTTTACAATATCACAAAAAATATTTTCTTCCTTAGAATTGAATCTTCTTGTTGAATAATCAAACTTAATTGGACAATTATTGTTATGTCAAAAGACCGTTCTGAAAGTTGGCTGAAAATGACCGTTTTTTGATAAATCAGCGACGTTTTTCTTGGCAACCGCCAGAGCAATCCTATCGGAACTTTCTAATGATTTAAAGATCCTGAAGTTGTGCTCATAAAAAAATACTAGAACATCATAAGTCTCACCAGTCAATAGAAATTAATTGCAAAAGGTCAAAAACTAGTGTATTCCCTGTGCTTTTGGCATTTTTTTTTTGTAATTTGAAACTTTGTGTTCAATTTCTCAGTTATGTTGTTATGTATTTGTAATGTTATCAATTTATAACACAAATCCGGTCTCCGTTTCAAAATTGAGTTTAATTTGAAGATTTTAGAGCGAAAATCAACTTGGTATTATTTGCCATGGTAGGGCCCAATACAATTTTAGAATCCTTGTAATCACTTTGAAAAAAAGAAAATTGAAGAAATTTCAATGGAATTGAGTGTTTGAAATGCCCCTCCATCTTACTACAAAATTTTAGACAAATCGAAACTTATGATTTTTTGCCTTTTTTAAGTTTTTCAAATTTGATTTCTGATGTCAATTTTGGTTTTACAATTTCACAAGAAATATTTTTTCTTTAGAATTGAATCTTCTTGTTGAATAATCAAACTTAATTGGACAATTATCGCTTATGCCAAATTTTTGGTTGAATTTCTCAGTTCTGTTGTTATGTATGTGTAGTGTGATCAAATTGGAACACAAATCCTGTCTCCGTTTCAAAATCGAGTTTAATTTAAAGATTTTAGAGCGAAAATCAACTTGGTGTACTCACCATGGTAGGGTCCCATATAGAATTCTGGAATCCTTCTAATTACTTTTCCATTAGCATTATTAGCAAAATTTCAACGGAATAACTCTTTCGAAATGTCCTCTCGTCTTCCTAAAAAATTTTAGCCGAATCAAAAATGATGATTTTTTATGACTCTGAAAAGTGGCTGGAAATTGCAGATTTTGGGTAATTCAGACACCTTTTTCTTGGAAATGGCTGATGCGAGTATAGCCAAATTTGCTGAGGATTTAGGGACCATCAAGTTATACTCATAAAAAAATACTAGAACATCGTAGCTCTCACCAGTTCATAGCAATTAATTGCGAAAGGTCCAAAAGTACCTTAGTTAACCCTGTACATTTCGGTCAAAAATTTTTGTCCTCTGAAATTCATTGTTGAATTTCTCAGTTCTGTTGTTATTTATTCATACGGTTATCAAATTCGAACACAAATCCGGTCTCCGTTTCAAAATCGAGTTTAATTTAAAGATTTTAGAGCGAAAATCAACTTGGTGTACTCACCATGGTAGGGTCCTATATAGAATTCTGGAATCCTTCTAATTACTTCTCCATTAGCATTATTAGCAAAATTTCAACGGAATAACTCTTTCGAAATGTCCCCTCGTCTTCCTACAAAATTTTAGCCGAATCAAAAATGATGATTTTTTATGACTCTGAAAAGTGGCTGGAAATTGCAGTTTTTGGGTAATTCAGACACCTTTTTCTTGGAAATGACTGATGCGAGTATAGCCAAATTTGCTGAGGATTTAGGGACCATCAAGTTATACTCATAAAAAAATACTAGAACATCGTAGCTCTCACCAGTTCATAGCAATTAATTGCGAAAGGTCCAAAAGTACCTTAGTTAACCCTGTACATTTCGGTCAAAAATTTTTGTCCTCTGAAATTCATTGTTGAATTTCTCAGTTCTGTTGTTATTTATTCATACGGTTATCAAATTCGAACACAAATCCGGTCTCCGTTTCAAAATCGAGTTTAATTTAAAGATTTTAGAGCGAAAATCAACTTGGTGTACTCACCATGGTAGGGTCCTATATAGAATTCTGGAATCCTTCTAATTACTTCTCCATTAGCATTATTAGCAAAATTTCAACGGAATAACTCTTTCGAAATGTCCCCTCGTCTTCCTACAAAATTTTAGCCGAATCAAAAATGATGATTTTTATGACTCTGAAAAGTGGCTGGAAATTGCAGTTTTTGGGTAATTCAGACACCTTTTTCTTGGAAATGGCTGATGCGAGTATAGCCAAATTTGCTGAGGATTTAGGGACCATCAAGTTATACTCATAAAAAAATACTAGAACATCGTAGCTCTCACCAGTTCATAGCAATTAATTGCGAAAGGTCCAAAAGTACCTTAGTTAACCCTGTACATTTCGGTCAAAAATTTTTGTCCTCTGAAATTCATTGTTGAATTTCTCAGTTCTGTTGTTATTTATTCATACGGTTATCAAATTCGAACACAAATCCGGTCTCCGTTTCAAAATCGAGTTTAATTTAAAGATTTTAGAGCGAAAATCAACTTGGTGTACTCACCATGGTAGGGTCCTATATAGAATTCTGGAATCCTTCTAATTACTTCTCCATTAGCATTATTAGCAGAATTTCAACGGAATAACTCTTTCGAAATGTCCCCTCGTCTTCCTACAAAATTTTAGCCGAATCAAAAATGATGATTTTTTATGACTCTGAAAAGTGGCTGGAAATTGCAGTTTTTGGGTAATTCAGACACCTTTTTCTTGGAAATGGCTGATGCGAGTATAGCCAAATTTGCTGAGGATTTAGGGACCATCAAGTTATACTCATAAAAAAATACTAGAACATCGTAGCTCTCACCAGTTCATAGCAATTAATTGCGAAAGGTCCAAAAGTACCTTAGTTAACCCTGTACATTTCGGTCAAAAATTTTGTCCTCTGAAATTCATTGTTGAATTTCTCAGTTCTGTTGTTATTTATCCATACGGTTATCAAATTCGAACACAAATCCGGTCTCCGTTTCAAAATCGAGTTTAATTTAAAGATTTTAGAGCGAAAATCAACTTGGTGTACTCACCATGGTAGGGTCCTATATAGAATTCTGGAATCCTTCTAATTACTTCTCCATTAGCATTATTAGCAAAATTTCAACGGAATAACTCTTTCGAAATGTCCCCTCGTCTTCCTACAAAATTTTAGCCGAATCAAAAATGATGATTTTTTATGACTCTGAAAAGTGGCTGGAAATTGCAGTTTTTGGGTAATTCAGACACCTTTTTCTTGGAAATGGCTGATGCGAGTATAGCCAAATTTGCTGAGGATTTAGGGACCATCAAGTTATACTCATAAAAAAATACTAGAACATCGTAGCTCTCACCAGTTCATAGCAATTAATTGCGAAAGGTCCAAAAGTACCTTAGTTAACCCTGTACATTTCGGTCAAAAATTTTTGTCCTCTGAAATTCATTGTTGAATTTCTCAGTTCTGTTGTTATTTATTCATACGGTTATCAAATTCGAACACAAATCCGGTCTCCGTTTCAAAATCGAGTTTAATTTAAAGATTTTAGAGCGAAAATCAACTTGGTGTACTCACCATGGTAGGGTCCTATATAGAATTCTGGAATCCTTCTAATTACTTCTCCATTAGCATTATTAGCAAAATTTCAACGGAATAACTCTTTCGAAATGTCCCCTCGTCTTCCTACAAAATTTTAGCCGAATCAAAAATGATGATTTTTTATGACTCTGAAAAGTGGCTGGAAATTGCAGTTTTTGGGTAATTCAGACACCTTTTTCTTGGAAATGACTGATGCGAGTATAGCCAAATTTGCTGAGGATTTAGGGACCATCAAGTTATACTCATAAAAAAATACTAGAACATCGTAGCTCTCACCAGTTCATAGCAATTAATTGCGAAAGGTCCAAAAGTACCTTAGTTAACCCTGTACATTTCGGTCAAAAATTTTTGTCCTCTGAAATTCATTGTTGAATTTCTCAGTTCTGTTGTTATTTATCCATACGGTTATCAAATTCGAACACAAATCCGGTCTCCGTTTCAAAATCGAGTTTAATTTAAAGATTTTAGAGCGAAAATCAACTTGGTGTACTCACCATGGTAGGGTCCTATATAGAATTCTGGAATCCTTCTAATTACTTCTCCATTAGCATTATTAGCAAAATTTCAACGGAATAACTCTTTCGAAATGTCCCCTCGTCTTCCTACAAAATTTTAGCCGAATCAAAAATGATGATTTTTTATGACTCTGAAAAGTGGCTGGAAATTGCAGTTTTTGGGTAATTCAGACACCTTTTTCTTGGAAATGACTGATGCGAGTATAGCCAAATTTGCTGAGGATTTAGGGACCATCAAGTTATACTCATAAAAAAATACTAGAACATCGTAGCTCTCACCAGTTCATAGCAATTAATTGCGAAAGGTCCAAAAGTACCTTAGTTAACCCTGTACATTTCGGTCAAAAATTTTTGTCCTCTGAAATTCATTGTTGAATTTCTCAGTTCTGTTGTTATTTATCCATACGGTTATCAAATTCGAACACAAATCCGGTCTCCGTTTCAAAATCGAGTTTAATTTAAAGATTTTAGAGCGAAAATCAACTTGGTGTACTCACCATGGTAGGGTCCTATATAGAATTCTGGAATCCTTCTAATTACTTCTCCATTAGCATTATTAGCAAAATTTCAACGGAATAACTCTTTCGAAATGTCCCCTCGTCTTCCTACAAAATTTTAGCCGAATCAAAAATGATGATTTTTTATGACTCTGAAAAGTGGCTGGAAATTGCAGTTTTTGGGTAATTCAGACACCTTTTTCTTGGAAATGGCTGATGCGAGTATAGCCAAATTTGCTGAGGATTTAGGGACCATCAAGTTATACTCATAAAAAAATACTAGAACATCGTAGCTCTCACCAGTTCATAGCAATTAATTGCGAAAGGTCCAAAAGTACCTTAGTTAACCCTGTACATTTCGGTCAAAATTTTTGTCCTCTGAAATTCATTGTTGAATTTCTCAGTTCTGTTGTTATTTATTCATATGGTTATCAAATTCGAACACAAATCCGGTCTCCGTTTCAAAATCGAGTTTAATTTAAAGATTTTAGAGCGAAAATCAACTTGGTGTACTCACCATGGTAGGGTCCTATATAGAATTCTGGAATCCTTCTAATTACTTCTCCATTAGCATTATTAGCAAAATTTCAACGGAATAACTCTTTCGAAATGTCCCCTCGTCTTCCTACAAAATTTTAGCCGAATCAAAAATGATGATTTTTTATGACTCTGAAAAGTGGCTGGAAATTGCAGTTTTTGGGTAATTCAGACACCTTTTTCTTGGAAATGGCTGATGCGAGTATAGCCAAATTTGCTGAGGATTTAGGGACCATCAAGTTATACTCATAAAAAAATACTAGAACATCGTAGCTCTCACCAGTTCATAGCAATTAATTGCGAAAGGTCCAAAAGTACCTTAGTTAACCCTGTACATTTCGGTCAAAAATTTTTGTCCTCTGAAATTCATTGTTGAATTTCTCAGTTCTGTTGTTATTTATTCATACGGTTATCAAATTCGAACACAAATCCGGTCTCCGTTTCAAAATCGAGTTTAATTTAAAGATTTTAGAGCAAAAATCAACTTAGTGTACTCACCATGGTAGGGTCCTATATAGAATTCTGGAATCCTTCTAATTACTTCTCCATTAGCATTATTAGCAAAATTTCAACGGAATAACTCTTTCGAAATGTCCCCTCGTCTTCCTACAAAATTTTAGCCGAATCAAAAATTATGATTTTTATGACTCTGAAAAGTGGCTGGAAATTGCAGTTTTTGGGTAATTCAGACACCTTTTTCTTGGAAATGGCTGATGCGAGTGTAGCCAAATTTGCTGAGGATTCAGGGACCATCAAGTTATACTCATAAAAAAATACTAGAACATCGTAGCTCTCACCAGTTCATAGCAATTAATTGCGAAAGGTCCAAAAGTACCTTAGTTAACCCTGTACATTTCGGTCAAAAATTTTTGTCCTCTGAAATTCATTGTTGAATTTCTCAGTTCTGTTGTTATTTATTCATACGGTTATCAAATTCGAACACAAATCCGGTCTCCGTTTCAAAATCGAGTTTAATTTAAAGATTTTAGAGCGAAAATCAACTTGGTGTACTCACCATGGTAGGGTCCTATATAGAATTCTGGAATCCTTCTAATTACTTCTCCATTAGCATTATTAGCAAAATTTCAACGGAATAACTCTTTCGAAATGTCCCCTCGTCTTCCTACAAAATTTTAGCCGAATCAAAAATGATGATTTTTTATGACTCTGAAAAGTGGCTGGAAATTGCAGTTTTTGGGTAATTCAGACATCTTTTTCTTGGAAATGGACTGATGCGAGTATAGCCAAATTTGCTGAGGATTAGGGACCATCAAGTTATACTCATGAAAAAATACTAGAACATCATAGCTCTCACCAGTTCATAGCAATTAATTGCGAAAGGTCCAAAAGTACCTTAGTTAACCCTGTACATTTCGGTCAAAAATTTTTGTCCTCTGAAATTCATTGTTGAATTTCTCAGTTCTGTTGTTATTTATTCATACGGTTATCAAATTCGAACACAAATCCGGTCTCCGTTTCAAAATCGAGTTTAATTTAAGATTTTAGAGCGAAAATCAACTTGGTGTACTCACCATGGTAGGGTCCTATATAGAATTCTGGAATCCTTCTAATTACTTCTCCATTAGCATTATTAGCAAAATTTCAACGGAATAACTCTTTCGAAATGTCCCCTCGTCTTCCTACAAAATTTTAGCCGAATCAAAAATGATGATTTTTTATGACTCTGAAAAGTGGCTGGAAATTGCAGTTTTTGGGTAATTCAGACACCTTTTTCTTGGAAATGGCTGATGCGAGTGTAGCCGTATTTGCTGAGGATTTAGGGACCATCAAGTTATACTCATAAAAAAATACTAGAACATCGTAGCTCTCACCAGTTCATAGCAATTAATTGCGAAAGGTCCAAAAGTACCTTAGTTAACCCTGTACATTTCGGTCAAAAATTTTTGTCCTCTGAAATTCATTGTTGAATTTCTCAGTTCTGTTGTTATTTATTCATACGGTTATCAAATTCGAACACAAATCCGGTCTCCGTTTCAAAATCGAGTTTAATTTAAAGATTTTAGAGCGAAAATCAACTTGGTGTACTCACCATGGTAGGGTCCTATATAGAATTCTGGAATCCTTCTAATTACTTCTCCATTAGCATTATTAGCAAAATTTCAACGGAATAACTCTTTCGAAATGTCCCCTCGTCTTCCTACAAAATTTTAGCCGAATCAAAAATGATGATTTTTTATGACTCTGAAAAGTGGCTGGAAATTGCAGTTTTTGGGTAATTCAGACACCTTTTTCTTGGAAATGGCTGATGCGAGTATAGCCAATTTGCTGAGGATTTAGGGACCATCAAGTTATACTCATAAAAAAATACTAGAACATCGTAGCTCTCACCAGTTCATAGCAATTAATTGCGAAAGGTCCAAAAGTACCTTAGTTAACCCTGTACATTTCGGTCAAAAATTTTTGTCCTCTGAAATTCATTGTTGAATTTCTCAGTTCTGTTGTTATTTATTCATACGGTTATCAAATTCGAACACAAATCCGGTCTCCGTTTCAAAATCGAGTTTAATTTAAAGATTTTAGAGCGAAAATCAACTTGGTGTACTCACCATGGTAGGGTCCTATATAGAATTCTGGAATCCTTCTAATTACTTCTCCATTAGCATTATTAGCAAAATTTCAACGGAATAACTCTTTCGAAATGTCCCCTCGTCTTCCTACAAAATTTTAGCCGAATCAAAAATGATGATTTTTTATGACTCTGAAAAGTGGCTGGAAATTGCAGTTTTTGGGTAATTCAGACACCTTTTTCTTGGAAATGACTGATGCGAGTATAGCCAAATTTGCTGAGGATTTAGGGACCATCAAGTTATACTCATAAAAAAATACTAGAACATCGTAGCTCTCACCAGTTCATAGCAATTAATTGCGAAAGGTCCAAAAGTACCTTAGTTAACCCTGTACATTTCGGTCAAAAATTTTTGTCCCTGAAATTCATTGTTGAATTTCTCAGTTCTGTTGTTATTTATTCATACGGTTATCAAATTCGAACACAAATCCGGTCTCCGTTTCAAAATCGAGTTTAATTTAAGATTTTGAGCGAAAATCAACTTGGTGTACTCACCATGGTAGGGTCCTATATAGAATTCTGGAATCCTTCTAATTACTTCTCCATTAGCATTATTAGCAAAATTTCAACGGAATAACTCTTTCGAAATGTCCCCTCGTCTTCCTACAAAATTTTACCGGAAAAAAATGGTTTTTTAGCCCTTTAAAATTAAATTCTGTGGGTAATCAAAATTTTTTTTGGGGGAGGAAAAAAATTTTTTTGGAATTTTTCTAAAAAAAAAATTTTTAACCCTAGTCTAATTATCATTAATGGAAACCCAAAAATTTTTGTCCTTCTTTTTCAAAATTTTTTGTTTGGGAAATTTTTTGTTTTTGTTTTTTTATTTTTCTTTAAAAAACCCAAACCCCCCCTTTTAAAAATATTTAATTTTAAGATTTTCGAAAATCCCGGGGTTCTCAATTGGGAAAAAATTGGGAATTTTTTAAAAATTTTGGGAAAACATTTGGAATAACTTTTTTGAAACCCCCCTCGTTTAAAAAAAATTTGGAAATAAAAATATTTTTTTAATTAAAATCGGGAAATTTGTTTTTTTTTAAAAAATTTTTGGGGAAAGGCGGGCGGGGTTACCGTATTTGAAAATTGGGGGTAAAATTTTTTAAAAAAAAACAAATTTTTCCCAGTTCAACAAAAATTGGGGGTCCAAAATCCTTAAAAAAGGCATTTCGGAAAATTTTTCCCTTTGAAATTTCTTGGAATTTCTTTTTTTTTTCAATTTTTTTAAAAAAAAAAACCCGGGTTTTTAAAAAAAAGAATTTAAAAAGTTAAAGGGAAAATAATTGGGTTAAAAAAGGGGGCCTTTGAATTTTTTTAATTTTTTTTTTCCCTTTACTTTAAAAAATTTCAAAAAATCCGGCCCCCCGTTTCAAAAATTTTAAATAAAAATTTTTTGGAACGAAAAATGGGGAATCCCATTTTGGGTAATTTGAAATTTTTTTTTGGAAAAATCTTCATTACCCTATTTGCTGAGGATTAGGGACCATCAATTTATCATAAAAAAATTAGAAATCGAGCCCCACCAGTTCATAGAAATTTAAATTGCAAGTAAAAATCCTTTATTTTTAACCCTGTACTTTCGGTAAAAATTTTTGCCCCTGAAATTCATTTTTGAATTTCTCAGTTCTGTTGTTATTTATTCATATGGTTATCAAATTCGAACACAAATCCGGTCTCCGTTTCAAAATCGAGTTTAATTTAAAGATTTCAGAGCGAAAATCAACTTGGTGAACTCACCATGGTAGGGTCCTATAGAATTCTGGAATCCTTCTAATTACTTCTCCATTAGCATTATTAGCAAAATTTCAACGGAATAACTCTTTCGAAATGTCCCCTCGTCTTCCTACAAAATTTTAGCCGAATCAAAAATGATGATTTTTTATGACTCTGAAAAGTGGCTGGAAATTGCAGTTTTGGGTAATTCAGACACTTTTTCTTGGAAATGGACTGATGCGAGTAGTAGCCAAATTTGCTGAGGATTAGGGACCATCAAGTTATACTCATAAAAAAATACTAGAACATCGTAGCTCTCACCAGTTCATAGCAATTAATTGCGAAAGGTCCAAAAGTACCTTAGTTTAACCCTGTACATTTCGTTCAAAAATTTTTGTCCCTGAAATTCATTGTTGAATTTCTCAGTTCTGTTGTTATTTATTCATACGGTTATCAAATTCGAACACAATCCGGTCTCCGTTTCAAATCGAGTTTATTTAAAGATTTTAGAGCGAAATCAACTTGGGGTACTCACCATGGTAGGGTCCTATATAGAATTCTGGAATCCTTCTAATTACTTCTCCATTAGCATTATTAGCAAAATTTCAACGGAATAACTCTTTCGAAATGGTCCCCTCGTCTTCCTACAAAATTTAGCCGAATCAAAAAATGATGATTTTTTATGACTCTGAAAAGTGGCTGGAAATTGCAGTTTTTGGGTAATTCAGACACCTTTTTCTTGGAAATGGCTGATGCGAGTATAGCCAATTTGCTGAGGAGTTAGGGACCATCAAGTTATACTCATAAAAAAATACTAGAACATCGTAGCTCTCACCAGTTCATAGCAATTAATTGCGAAAGGTCCAAAAGTACCTTAGTTAACCCTGTACATTTCGGTCAAAAATTTTGTCCTCTGAAATTCATTGTTGAATTTCTCAGTTCTGTTGTTATTTATCCATACGGTTATCAAATTCGAACACAAATCCGGTCTCCGTTTCAAAATCGAGTTTAATTTAAAGATTTTAGAGCGAAATCAACTTGGTGTACTCACCATGGTAGGGTCCATATAGAAATTCGGATTTAAAATACCTCCTTACTTATTGAAAAATTTTTGGGCTCTTAAATTTTCCCCCCGTTTCCCTAAAATTTTCCGAAAAAAAATAAAAATTTTTTCGAAATTTAAAAAAATTTGAGTTTTTTGGGTTTAGACATTTTCTTGGGAAAAATGGGGGTTCCAAAAATTGGGGGTTTTTCCCTCTTTCCATTAAAAAATCAAAAACTGATTCCCTTTTCATAAAAATTTTAAAAAAACCCCATATGAATTTGGTAAAATTTTTTTCCCCGAAATTTTTTTTTTTTTTTTTTTAATGGTTATCTTAACCAAAGGCTGTTTAAACATTTAATTTAAAATTTAAAAAAAAAGTTTCCCAGGTGGGGAAATTAAAGGAAAATTTCTTTTTCCCTTGCATTTGCAAACCCCCCGGGAAATAACCTTTCCCCTTGGTTTCTTCCAAACGGTCAAATTCCATTTCTTGTTTAAAAGTTACTCATAAATTAAACATCTACGCAACAATATTGCAATTCAAATTAAGTATTTTAACGGCAATTCGTTTAATTTATTGTCTTAAATTGAATCCTTTTTACTTTTTATTTAAAAATAATTTCAACGAAAACTTTAAATCATTTTCTCTAAATTTTAGCGAATCAAAGATGTTACTCCCTTGAAGTGCAAATTGGAATTTTATTAATCCCAACTTTTGAAAATTTCACGTTAACCTTTGGAATTCACATAATTTAGCATAAAAAAATATGAAATTCAGTCTACAGTTCAAGAAATTTTTGGAAATACATTCCTGAACGGGGTTTAGCCAAATTTTGGAAATTATATCTGAATCTCAGACTTTTGTATTTTCATATATTACAAATTCAACAAAATCGCCCCGTTTAAACGTTTCAATAATGATTTTAAAAAAATTTCTACTATTGTTAATTCTATATAATTTGAATCGGTTAATTCCAAATGGTTATTGCAAAAATTTCAATAAAATTTTGAAATGAATTGTGTCTTCAACCATTTTAGCAATAATAGAATTAATACCTTCTAATTTCCCTTTGAAAAATTAGTATTTTAATAGTACTTTTCTTGAATGGATCGAAAAATTTTGCGAAAATTCGGCAAATTTAAATTTAAAAGAATTTGGACACATTTTTAGATTCAGATATTAATAGCCAAATCTGGATCACTTATCATCAATAAATTCCTAAAATTCGTGGATTTCCAGTTCATTTTTATCAAAAGTACTAATAACGTTTTCGGTCATAAATTTTAATAAGATTTTTTCAAATAATTTTTTCAAGGTTAAATAACACAAATTGGTCTGGATTCAAATTAGTTTTATTCATTTAAAAAATTCAACTAAAACCTTTAAATTAAATCTATCCTTATTTCCCATAGCATAATAATTTTCACTCGAAAATTTGGATTGAATTGCAGTTTTTGGAATAGAATTTTTTCTTGGACATGCACGATAAGCCTTTGGAGGTTTTAGGAAAATTATTCATAAAAAAATACTAGAACATCGTAGCTCTCACCAGTTCATAGCAATTAATTGCGAAAGGTCCAAAAGTACCTTAGTTAACCCTGTACATTTCGGTCAAAAAATTTTTGTCCTCTGAAATTCATTATTGAATTTCTCAGTTCTGTTGTTATTTATCCATACGGTTATCAAATTCGAACAACAAATCCGGTCTCCGTTTCAAAATCGAGTTTAATTTAAAGATTTAGAGCGAAAATCAACTTGGTGTACTCACCATGGTAGGGTCCATATAGAATTCTGGAATCCTTCTATTACTTCTCCATTAGCATTATTAGCAAAATTTCAACGGAATAACTCTTTCGAAATGTCCCCTCGTCTTCCTACAAAATTTTAGCCGAATCAAAAATGATGATTTTTTATGACTCTGAAAAGTGGCTGGAAATTGCAGTTTTTTGGGTAATTCAGACACCTTTTCTTGGAAATGGCTGATGCGAGTATAGCCAAATTTGCTGAGGATTTAGGGACCATCAAGTTATACTCATAAAAAAATACTAGAACATCGTAGCTCTCACCAGTTCATAGCAATTAATTGCGAAAGGTCCAAAAGTACCTTAGTTAACCCTGTAACATTTCGGTCAAAAATTTTTGTTCCTCTGAAATTCATTGTTGAATTTCTCAGTTCTGTTGTTATTATCCATACGGTTATCAAATTCGAACACAAAGCCGGTCTCCGTTTCAAAATCGGTTTTAATTTAAAGATTTTAGAGCGAAAATCACTTGGTGTACTCACCATGGTAGGGGTCCTATATAGAATTCTGGAATCCTTCTAATTACTTCTCCATTAGCATTATAGCAAAATTTCAACGGAATAACTCTTTCGAAATGTCCCCTCGTCTTCCTACAAAATTTAGCCGAATCAAAAATGATGATTTTTTATGACTCTGAAAAGTGGCTGGAAATTGCAGTTTTGGGTAATTCAGACACCTTTTTCTTGGAATGACGATGCAGTATAGCCAAATTTGCTGAGGATTTAGGGGACCATCAAATTATACTCATAAAAAAATACTAGAACATCGTAGCTCTCACCAGTTCATAGCAATTAATTGCGAAAGGTCCAAAATACCTGAGTTAAACCCTTTACATTTCGGTCAAAAATTTTGTCCTCTGAAATTCATTGTTGAATTTCTCAGTTCTGTTTTATTATTCATACGGTTATCAAATTCGAACACCAAATCCGGTCTCCGTTTCAAATCGGTTTCATTTAAAGAGTTTAGGAGCGAAAATCAACTTGGTGTACTCACCATGGTAGGGTCCTATATAGAATTCTGGAATCCTTCTAATTACTTCTCCATTAGCATTATTAGCAAAATTTCAACGGAATAACTCTTTCGAAATGTCCCCTCGTCTTCCTACAAAATTTAGCCGAATCAAAAATGATGATTTTTTATGACTCTGAAAAGTGGCTGGAAATTGCAGTTTTTGGGTAATTCAGACATCTTTTTCTTGGAAATGACTGATGCGAGTATAGCCAAATTTGCTGAGGATTAGGGACCATCAAGTTATACTCATAAAAAAATACTAGAACATCGTAGCTCTCACCAGTTCATAGCAATTAATTGCGAAAGGTCCAAAAGTACCTTAGTTAACCCTGTACATTTCGGTCAAAAGTTTTGTCCCTCTGAAATTCATTGTTGAATTTCTCAGTTCTGTTGTTATTTATTCATACGGTTATCAAATTCGAACACAAATCCGGTCTCCGTTTCAAAATCGAGTTAATTTAAAGATTTTAGAGCGAAAATCAACTTGGTGTACTCACCATGGTAGGGTCCTATATAGAATTCTGGAATCCTTCTAATTACTTCTCCATTAGCATTATTAGCAAAATTTCAACGGAATAACTCTTTCGAAATGTCCCCTCGTCTTCCTACAAAATTTTAGCCGAATCAAAAATGATGATTTTTATGACTCTGAAAAGTGGCTGGAAATTGCAGTTTTTGGGTAATTCAGACACCTTTTTCTTGGAAATGACTGATGCGAGTATAGCCAAATTTGCTGAGGATTCAGGGACCATCAAGTTATACTCATAAAAAAATACTAGAACATCGTAGCTCTCACCAGTTCATAGCAATTAATTGCGAAAGGTCCAAAAGTACCTTAGTTAACCCTGTACATTTCGGTCAAAAATTTTTGTCCTCTGAAATTCATTGTTGAATTTCTCAGTTCTGTTGTTATTTATTCATACGGTTATCAAATTCGAACACAAATCCGGTCTCCGTTTCAAAATCGAGTTCAATTTAAAGATTTTAGAGCGAAAATCAACTTGGTGTACTCACCATGGTAGGGTCCTATATAGAATTCTGGAATCCTTCTGATTACTTCTCCATTAGCATTATTAGCAAAATTTCAACGGAATAACTCTTTCGAAATGTCCCCTCGTCTTCCTACAAAATTTTAGCCGAATCAAAAATGATGATTTTTTATGTCTCTGAAAAGTGGCTGGAAATTGCAGTTTTTGGGTAATTCAGACATCTTTTTCTTGGAAATGACTGATGCGAGTATAGCCAAATTTGCTGAGGATTCAGGGACCATCAAGTTATACTCATAAAAAAATACTAGAACATCGTAGCTCTCACCAGTTCATAGCAATTAATTGCGAAAGGTCCAAAAGTACCTTAGTTAACCCTGTACATTTCGGTCAAAAATTTTTGTCCTCTGAAAATTCATTGTTGAATTTCTCAGTTCTGTTGTTATTTATTCATACGGTTATCAAATTCGAACACAAATCCGGTCTCCGTTTCAAAATCGAGTTATTTAAAGATTTTAGAGCGAAAATCAACTTGTGTACTCACCATGGTAGGGTCCTATATAGAATCGGAATCCTTCTAATTACTTCTCCATTAGCATATTAGCAAAATTTCAACGGAATAACTCTTCGAAATGTCCCTCGTCTTCCTACAAAATTTAGCCGATCAAAAATGATGATATTTTTATGACTCTGAAAAGTGGCTGGAAATTGCAGTTTTTGGGTAATTCAGACACCTTTTCTTGGAAATGGACGGGTGCGGTATAGCCAATTGCTGAGGATTAGGGACCATAAGTTTACTCATAAAAAAATACTAGAACATCTGCTCTCACCAGTTCATAGAAAATTAATTGCGAAAGGTCCAAAAGTACCTTAGTAGTACCCTGTACATTTCGGTCAAAAAATTTTTTTCCTCTGAAATTCATTGTTGAATTCTCAGTTCTGTTGTTATTTATTCATATGGTTTATCAAATTCGAACACAATCCGGTCTCCGTTTCAAAAACGAGTTTATTTAAAGATTTTAAGCAA
>OU015462.1:24354990-24402035 GCA_907164805.1 Brachyptera putata | reverse complement strand
TGGCGCCCCCTTCCCTCCCTACTCTCATTACAAACGTGTACTTTCACCTCCCTTACTTCCCATCTTGAACTTTTCGCTTACTGACTTGGCCAATATCATGGGATCACAATTGAATAAATGAACATTTTATTATTTTCATTATCCAAACCACTGCGGTAACATTAGGGTCTGACCGATGCCCATCACAATCACCAGCTAAGTCTGACCTTTGTGTAAGCTACAACAAAAAGAGGGAATACAACAATATTCCAAAATGACGATCACAGTGATACATAAATCCGGGTAGAAAATAATTAAAAACCTGTTATTATCGTTGCTAAAAATCACCTATCCTATACCTGCGGTCAAAATGTGAATTACATCTATATTTATATAGATATCCTATAAAATATATATTTATATTATACATATTCATGATATCATATTATTCTCGGATTATTCTTGATTGATGATTATTGTTTGGTTAACGAACCCCACCAACAGATAGGTTTCTCTGGGGATGTACTATTCTGTGTTGTTCAAATTATATTTATTTATAACGATGTGTTGAAACAAATTACGTTGCTTATTACTCACTACAACTTAAATTATAAATTTAAAATGTATATTTCACAATACCACGGAAACTAAAAATGAAATGATACAAAAAATTTCATAATTAAAACAGAAGAAAACTCCTACAACGTAATACTAATAATAAACAACAAAAAATCAATCTGTAGTTTTTTTTGTTCTTCTTGACTCCATAATATTCTGTTGAAATCTTCAGTCAAAGTCTGTTAATTGTGCATTAATAATGATTATAATAATATGTAGGCTACATCCACATCATTTCCAATTTCAACTTCCATCCTCTTCTGCCCTCTTCTAGTCATAGACCCATCAACTTGTGACTTCATCTCTTCTTGGATTTGTCAACATTCATTCTTATTTCTATTTGTGTCTTTTCCTTGATGTTAGAATGCTATCTCAACAGGAGATGGGACCCTGTATAACCTAGCTGTTGGTGGGGTCGTTAAGCAGCTTTTGAGGAGATGGGATGGTATGCCAACTGTCTAGTAGCTTATGCATGTCATTTATTTTATCCATAATCTCTGGTCTTATCTTGATTTCAATATCAATCTAATTCGTCTAGGTAATTATGGATCTCTTTTGATATAGTTCAAAACTTATAAAATGCTTGTTTTTGCTGCATTTTCCCCCATACAATTTGTGAACTTCTTGACCACTTCTTTCATATGTTCTTTAAGCAAAACTCGACCCTTCTTCCATTTAGTTCCACATAATCAGCATACAATCCCCACATGGAATTTCACGTACATCTTTTTCTCCATACTCGATCCTGAATTATTCTTACCTATAACAAAAAAAATTCACGATGACTATATCTAATTCGTTGTTTCAAATGCGTAGGCTTTGCTACGTCATCCGGGGAAATACTGAGTTGCCCTTTCACTTCTGGACCAAGAAGATGCGCCACTCGACGACAACTTGACACTACTGACGCGAGACAAGTTGCACGCCACAGCAGTTCATGCAACCTCCACACTTTTTCTACATTTCACCAGTATATTTGTATTTTGAGGAGATGGGATGGTATGCAACTGTCTAGTAGCTTATGCATGTCATTTATTTATTATAATCTCTGGTCTTACGAGCTCCCACGAGACGGCTGGATGGATCCGGGCGCTGATGTTTTTTATCATTCAGCTTGAATTTTATCTTGTGACTTCGTACTACGAGGTCTGTGCACTTCATTATCGATCGATTCTTGGAGGTCGTTGATGTCTTGGTATAACTCATCTTTGTTTGTGTATTGCTGGGAAGCCAAAGAGCTGCTGAGCGATCAAGAGTAGAGTCAAATGATAAGTTGCTTCTTTAGATCCGCAAAGGGGAATCCAAGTGCTTTGCACAACCGTACCTTGTTGTGAAAGTACATGTGAACACTGTTCCTTGGTTACTGCTACTCTCGTTCATGCATCCTTTTCCAGCGCTCTGGAAAAGGCCGATAAAAGTTCTGCTTTTTCCAGTTTGACTTTCTAGGCCCAATTGTAGAGTGTACTTGCAGCTTCAATGACCATAGCCACTCCCCAGCATGACTTGCTCCTTCCCCATCACAATTTCTATTGTTTTAGACAAGATGGGCAACAAAGACATACTGATTGCTATCTTCCAAGATTGGACGTCATGGTCTGCATCATTTTGTCGCGGCGGTGATTAGCATCTATCACCATCGCATTAGATCCTGTACTGTAGATGATTCTTCAGTCAACTGACTGGGTGTACAACTCGGTTGTCGCCATGTTGATCCCTTGCCTTTAGGTTTTCCATTACCCTGGTCTGGCATATTGGCCAAGTAATTGAATCTCTCCAGGATGTGTTGTTAATTAAAACCTATGATGTAGATTGTAGGCTAGGCCTATAGCACATACGCAATATCCAGTGTGAAAAGACAAGCTGAAAATAATTAACTGTCTGTAGCTAAGCATTGTCCAAGCCTTTCGATTTTAGGCTTTTTCGATTCACTTCCATGAAACGAAGGCGAACGAACTGTTGATGTGATTTGCTTTGGTTCAATCTTGCATATGCATCTTGATGGACCAATACATTGAGAACAATATAATAAAACTTACGATCTGGCCTTCATCCCACATCGAGTTCTCACTAGTTATTTTTTTTTGCTATAGGTTGGGTTAGTGATAATGGCCCTAAAGTACACGGCAAACAGCATGAGGGAGAAAGGTTATAGCGTGAAACTCCTTGCTTCTGCAGGCAAGCTGTAAATTGATTTAAAATCGAGAACGGGTACACGGCAAACAGCATACATTAGGAGGTTAGCTAAAAACGCCTTGGCTCCTTTCAGAGAAGTTGTAAATTGATAGAAAATCTCGTTGGGGTATGCGGGAAGCATGAAATCTAGGAAGTTATAGCTATAGGCCCTTGCCACTGACTTTGAGACAGCTAAATTGAATAATAATCCAACTCGAGTATCACAGGCAAACATCATACCGAGGAAGTAGCTGTGTAAGCCTTGCAGACAATTACAGAAATCCCTCTATCTCTCTCTAATGCATGATCTGTCGATTCAATTCCTTTGTGTGTCTGTATAAACTGACATTTTTACGATTCATTCCTAGCTCAATTCATGCTTTTTTATAATTATTTATACTGAAAGTTCTTCAAATAATGTCGAGGAGAAGGAATTAGGATGATATAATAAACGGGAAAAATAAGAGAACATATACACATCGCACATTTGTATTTTCACCTGTTTCACTAGTACAACAATATCACTAGTAATAAATACATTGTTGGAATGATCATTTTCTTCATCTCAATACATAAATGACGATTTATATCAACGGTGCATTAGAATGCAGTTAGATTTTCATCTCAGTCCTGTTTTATCCACAATTTATGTCTAAGAGACTAAATTAATCTTCCTTATGCTCTCAAAACACACATTTTGTCAATTATGGCAGAAAGAGGGCGTGTTGGACTCTTACCGCGACTGTCACTTGAAATACGTAATAGGTCTACTAGTACTAAGAGGCTAGGACTTTGATTGGTTGCTTTTACTAGTAAAGCGGAGAACCACAGCAACACAAGATGATACATATCACGGTATCTTGGAAAACGCAACAAAATAGTGACCCATATTTGCCCAACTAAAAAGCAGGGCTAGAATTTGTGTTAATTAGCAGAAAACATCGAAAACAAATTTGGAAAATATCAAAATACTGGACTGTTTTACCATGGTTACTCAGCTTCCTAGTGAATAGCAACCAACCCAAGGGTCGTAGCCTCTTGGGGCTAGCTAGACTAGGGCGTGGATGTATGTGACAGACGTGGGAAGGGTCCTCCTAATTAATATTTGCTATGTCCAAAAAGCATCAGATAATACATAAATATCTTAGAATCTTGTGAAGAGCAATTAAAAATTCGATTCAAAAATCCATAATCACAATTTCATGCGCAGTCGATCATAGCGCCGACCATCCTAACCGAGGTTTTTTGTGGTTTTCCTCGGCGTTTCAGGTCAATACTGAATGGATCTCAACCGAAGGCCACCGACCGAATCTTCCACTGTCGAAAATCATCAAGAAATAAACCTATCATCACATACATAATTCACCGACGCCAAAGATTGTAGTCATCAGTAGATTGCGTTGTTGACCCCAAATATAAATGACATTTTTAAATCTTGTTTCAAAATCTGAATTCCACTATGTAACAGTCCACTTTCGACCTAAAATTTATTAAATAGTTTTTTGAATTTTGAGTCCAAAAAGTGGGTTACTATGCGTGGAAGGTTTGTGTGAATATGCTGTATCCTCAACACTCTGGTCTAGGGTTATTCCGGTGGTGTCAGATGATTTAGTGTTCGTAGTAGGGAGAGCATGGAAACCTGTGAAATACTACCTAGATGACAATGTAATACAAAAGCTCACCCTATGTACCTGGACCATCACTAAAAGATCGTGTGATTACGGCATATTTACAAAATAGTTGGACAGCAGGTGGAAGGTTGGCGGCATTGCTTACACGAGTTGGTAAGTTCACTGCCTCTTGATTGGAACCGAATAATAGAATTTGAAGCACTGTGGGTAAGTTGGCGAACCTGTAAAAGGATGAACATAAACAACAAAAACACCCTACCTCATGCTAAGTTTTTATAAGGAGAAGAAAAAGAATTATTTATTGTATAAAAGGGACTAAGAAAGTGTGTCTCTAATACTGATTTATTCGCCAATTGATAGAAGTGTCTCCTTTAACCTGAAACGCCAGTGTGTATTAAGGTAATGAAAAAGTTCCTAGCAACCAACTAGAGTAGGCCTAGGCCTTAAAAAAAAATTTACCCAGCAATTAGATTCTGGCACATTTTCTTAAACGATACTGCACATGATGTTTCATTGATCTTTCCTAGACCTATATGTAGAAGGTAATATATTTGAGTGTTCATCTGTACACGTTTCCTTATTGAGGCAGAACTGATCAAGTAGGTAGTCGTTAGCCGTTCGTCTGTCATCGAGTAAAGTCGGGAATAGCGGAATTACATGATGGCTGTTAATCAGTGCTGTTAGTTTGCATCTTATGGAGAAGATAAAATAGGAAGTCTTATTCATCATGTATACAATGTCGTAGGTACCTACAGTATAAGACGAGGTTCAATCAGATGACCGTCAGCCACCTAACCTGACTATGAGAAATTAGAGAAATAACATGGAATGATGTGGATTATGAATGAAAACGTGATAGGCTTGATATGACTCGCAAAATCTGACAATGAAACGATGTCAACAGTTAATGATCTATCACGCATAAATAAAGAGTGAGGTGATTTACTGTGGACACGGGACATCGCCAATGGGGTTTGAATTTCAATAGTTGGTGTTTTCTGAAAGATCTATTCATATCTTTCAGGAAAAAGTCGCGGGAGGTTGAGAATTGTTTTTATGTTTAAATCTCTTCATCTACGATGTTTTTGCATGTGTTTGGGAGGGTGTGCCGCAGGGGTGATTTTGTATTGGTAGGTTAGTAGGAGAGGGGGCGGGTTGCTGGAGGGGGCACACCGTTTGTAGGTTAGTGAGGAGGTTGGGAGAAAAAAACACACAAAAGTGTGCTCCGTGTCTCAATATTATTGTATCAAAATCCCCATATTTCTTGTCCTCATTCAAAGTTGGTCATACTTTCAATCCAAAGAGAAAGAAGGAAGGAATTTGGGGAAGGAGAAGGAAGCAGAGGAGCGGCTGTGCGGGCTAGAGAAGAGGCAGGAGAAGAGACGCGGTTGATGGAAGAGAGAGAAGAGAAACTCCAGAAAAAACAACTCGACGGTGAGTAGGCACAGTTGTTATTGTAGGTCTACGATTGGGGGGCAAAAACTCTTTCGTTTCGTTCTTGAAATCTGTTCAAGTCTCGAGAATTTGCTCGCAATAATTATCAATCTCGGTGTCCGATCTTTCTTCGTCATACACATTTTAACCAAGAGGAATCCCTTTTTTTTTTTACTCTCCAAAAATTTGTTTTTATATGAGGTATTTAGTTTGAAAATTAAAAATTATCGTAATTATGAGTCATCAATCTAGACATTGGGTCGTGATTTTATGAAAAGGGAAAGAAAAGCAGCTTACCAAAGTCTATAAACTTTGTAGAATACTCATTAGTGGGGCCGTTGAAGAACAAGGGATACATACCGATACAAACCACGAGATTTTGACGTGTCGGCTATTGCCTTGGTCAGAGTCGAGTAGTCGAGTAAATAGTCAGTGTCTTGTGATATCGAGTAGATATTCTACTCGACTCTGACCAAGGCAAAAAGCCAAACATCAAATCTTGCACTGGTAGATATAATCATCTCTGGTGTTCTAAACAACGGGCTCTCCGTACATGAGTGTCTCTACTTATGTATAAAACTGTGGAAGCTGCGGTCTTCTTAACTTTCAACCAATTCATATAATATGCCGCAGATATAATTGCTATCAAGCATATTAATGAGGTGATTACAAACAATTATCGGTTTTGTTTGTTAATTCAGAGAAGGTTCCATTCCCGGGAGGGATTCGATTTGTGAAACATGTGATCGATCTAAAACGAATTTCCAATACAGTAAAGTGTAAAACCCGAATCCAGATTGGGTTAATATGAAATTGACATATTCGAATGACGTCGGTTTCCTGGTTGAGGTAAGCATTTCAATGTAATTAATATGAGTGTTATGATGCAACTAGCCGTATTGAACTATTATCTAGACCATACAAATTCTGTAACACGGTTTCGGTTTGGATAATTTGAAAAGCTCGAGGAATTCCGTGAATTGTATTGTTTTGCCAATTTCTGTCAATTTATTGACTTGGAAGGATAAGCAAGGAGGTTGAGATGGTCGCCTTGTGTTGCGTCTACGACTGCGTGCTGGTTAGACCTTGATAAGCACGAGACGTTTGAGCTTGGAAACACTTGTTCGGCAGACTCAGGACGGGCTGAGCTCCCATCGAATAGGGGCTCGTTATGTTCTCATTCTCAGGGAGATTGTTATGTATAATGTAGATTTATCGAATTAGAATAACGCATCAGGTCTCAGTTCCAAAATTAGTTTAATTTGAAGAATTGAGATCAGAAAATCCACTTAGTAGGCTATATTGTATATCGGTATAGGCCCTAAGGGCCTATATTAACAATTTTAGAATCCTTGTAAGCACTTTGAAAAAAAAAAGATGATTGGAGAATGGGCAATTGAATTGAAATTTTGAAATGCCCTTCAGTCATACTACAAAAATTTAGACCAATCAAAAAATTTGTATGATTTTTTGCATTTTTTACGTTTTCAAATTGATTTCTGACGTCAAATTTTGGTTTTTTTTTAACAAATTTTATTTTTTTACAAAAAATATTTCTTCCTTAGAATGAATCTCTTGTTTGAATAATCAAACTTAATTGGACAATTATGTTATGTCAAAAGACCGTTCTGGCATGAAAGGTGGCTGAAAATGACCGTTTTTTGATAAATCAAGCGACGTTTTCTTGGCAAACCGCCCAGAGCAATCCTATCGGAAATTTCTAATGATTTAAAGATCCTGAAGTTAGCTCATAAAAAAAATACTAACATCATAAGTCTACCAGTCAATAGAAATAATTGCAAAGGTCAAAAAACTAGTATTCCCTGTTGCTTTGGCATTTTTTTTTTGTAATTTGAAATTTGTGGCAATTCTCAGTTTGTTGTTATGTATTGGTATGTTATCAATTTATAACCACAAATCCGCGGTCTCCGTTCAAATGAGTTTTAATGTGAAGATTTTGAGAGCGAAAATCAACTTGGATTATTTGCATGGTAGGGCCAATGACAATTTAGAACCTGGTATCACTTTGAACAAAAGAAAAATTGAAGAAATTTCAATGAATTGGGGGTTGGAAAATGCCCTCCATCTTACTACACACCTTTTAGACAAATCGAAACTTATGATTTTTGCCTTTTTACGTTTTTTCAAATTTTGATTCTGATGTCAATTTTGGTTTGACAATTTCACAAGCAATATTTTTCTTTCGAATGAATCTTCTTGTGAATAACAAACTGAATTGGACAATTTCGTTATGCCCCAAAATTTTTGGTTTGATTTCTCAGTCTGTTGTTATGTAGGTGTAGGGATCAAATTGGAACACGATCCGGTCTCCGTTTCAAAATCGAGTTTAATTAAAGCATTTTAGAGGCGAAAATCAAGCTTGGTGTAATCACCATGGTCGGGTCCCATAGGGAATTCTGGAATCCTTCTAACTACTTTTCCAATTAGCAGTATTAGCAAAATTTCAACGGATAACTCTTCGAAATGTCTCTCGTCTTCTAAAAAATTTTAGCCGAATCAACAAATGATGATTTTTTATGATTCTGAAAAGTGGCTGGAAATTGCAGATTTGGGTAATTGACACCTTTTGCTTGGAAATGGGTGATGCGGTTAGCCAAATTGCTGAGGATTTAGGCCATCAAGTATACTCATAAAAAAATACTTAGAACATAGTAGCTTCACCAGTTCATAGCAATTAATTGCGAAAGGTCCAAAGACTAGAACTGTACATTCGGTCAAGAATTTTGTCCTCTGAAATTCATTGTTGAAGTTCTCGGTCTGTTGTTATTTATCCACACGGTTATCAAATTCGAACACAAATCGGCTCCGTTTCAAAATCGAGTTTAATTTGAAGATTTTAGAGCGAAAAAATCAACTTGGTGTTACTCAACCATGTAGGGTCCTATATAGAATTCTGGAAATCCTTCCATTACTTCTCCATTAGCTATTAGCAAAATTTCAACGGAAAAATCTTTCGAAATGTCCCTCGCTTCCTACAAAATTTTAGCCCGAATCAAAAAGATGATTTTAGGACTCTGAAAAGGGGCTGGAAATGCAGTTTTTGGGTAATTCAGGAACCTTTTCGGAAAATGAAGATGCGAGTATAAGCCAATTGCTGAGGATTTAGGGAGCATCAAGTTTATCATAAAAAAATACTAGGAACTCGTAGCTCTCACCAGTCATAGCAATTAATTGCGAAAGGTCCAAAATACTTAGTTAACCCGTACATTTCGGTCAAAAATTGTGTCCCCTGAAATTCAGTTTTGAATTCTCAGTTCTGTGTTATTATTCATACGGTTATCAAATTCGAACACAAAGCGGTCTCCGTTTCAAAATCGAGTTTGAATTTAAAGATTTTAGAGCGAAAATCAAACTTGGTGTACTCAAACCCATTTTTGGTAGGGTCCTATATAGAATTCTGGAATCTTCTAATTACTATCCACTAGCAGTATTAGCAAATTTCAACGAAATAACTCTTTCGAAATGTCCCTCGTTTCCTACAAAATTTAGCAGAATCAAAAATGATGATTTTTGGACTCTGAAAAGTGGCTGGAAATTGCAGTTTTTGGGTAATTCAGACACCTGTTCTTGGCAATGACGGGATGCGAGTATAGCCAAATTGCATGCGGTTTAGAGAAAATCAAGTTGATACTCATAAAAAAATCGGGCAAAATTTTTAAGTTTGGAAAAAATTGGGTTTAAAAAAAATTCTCAAAATTTTTTCAAAAATTTTAACTCGGTCGGGAAAATCCCTTTTTTTTTAAAAAAAAGGGTTTAAAAAAATTTGAAAATTTTAACAAAAAAAATTTTTTTAATTTGCCCTTTTTTTAAAAAAATTTTTAATTCCCCTTTTTAAAAATTTAGGAATAAAATTTTTTTACAAAATTTTCCCAAAAAAAAATTTTTAATCCAAAATTTTTAAAATTTTTTAATTGGAAAATTTTTGGGTTTTAAATAAGTAACCAAAAATTTTTTTTAACATAGTTCAAAAAAAAATTTTCCCCAAAAAATTTTTTTAAAAATTTTTAAAACCCAAAATTTTCCCCCTTAAAATTTTTTTTAAATTTGTTATTCTTTTTTTTACAAATTCGAAACCTCCCTTTTTTCGGTTTTTTAAAAATTTGGGAAAACTTTTTTAACCCCTTTTAAAAGGGCCAAAATTTAATTCAAAAAAAGATACTTTAAAAATTTATCCAAATTTCCCCAAAAAAAAAAAATTTATTTTTAAAATTAAATTTTTAAATCAGTTTTTTAATTGGGAAAAAATTTTTTTTGATTCGGAAAATTTCTTTTAAAAATTTTTAAGGGATCAAAAAAACAAAATCGGGTCCCCAAAAAATTTAAAGGGCAAAAATTTGTTCCCCGAAATTTAAAAATTTTTTTTCCCTTTTTTTTTTAAATTTTAAAAAAACAAGGTTTTCAAAACCCGGGGTTAAATTTTAAAAATCAAATTTTTTAAAATTAAAAGGGGAAAAATTTTGGAATTTTTTTCCCCTTTTTTTTTTAAAAATTTTTCAAATTTCGGAAAACCGGAAAACTTTTTTAATTAGGGTAAAATTGATTTTTGGGAAAAAAAATTTTTTGGGGAAAATTGGGTTTAAAAAACCCTTTTTTTGGGGGGGTTTTAAATTTCTATTTTAAAAAAAAATAAAACCCCAAAAAAAAAATTTTTTTAAAAAAAAAATTAAAAATTTAAGGGAAAATTTTTAAAAAAATTTTTTTTTTAAAATTTTTGGGAAAATTTTTGTTTTAAAATTAACCCAAAAAACCCCCCAACGGTTTTAAAAAGGAAAAAAAATTTTGAAAAAATGGTTTGGGGTTAAAAATTTTTTTTATTAGATTTTAAAAAAGGATTTTCAAATTCCCCCCTAAAAAATTTTTTAAAAAAAAAAAAATGGGTTTTTTGTCTGAAAAATTTGGGAAAGGGGAAAAAAAGGGGGGGAAACGGTTAAAAATTTTATTTAAACCCCTTTTTTTAAAAAAAAATTGAAAAACCACGTTTAAACAATTAAACAAAGGTCCCCAAAAAAAAATTTTAATTAATTTCGGCAAAAAATTTTTTCCCTTGGAAATCTTTGAATTTCTTTCTTTTTTATTTTTAAAAAACAAATTCCAAAAATTTTTTAAAAACAATTTTTAAGGGGTCAAAAGTTTGGATCCCTGGTTTTCCAAAAATTGGAAAAAAAATTTTTGAAATCCCTTTTTTCAAAATTTTCCCTTTAAAAAATTTAAATTTAAAAAAAAATTAAAAAAAATTAATTCAAATTTTTTTGGAAAAATTGGGAAGAAAAAGTAAAAGGGCCCAAAATTTTTAAAAAAATTTTTTAAAAAAAAAAAAAAAATTAACAAAAGGGTCCAAAAATTTTTAATTTTTTTTGAAAAAAAATTTTCCCCAAAATTGGGTTTTTTTTTTTATTATTTTTAAAAAAAAAAAAACCCCGGAAAATTTAATTTTTTTACAAAAAATTTTGGAATCAAGGGGGGTTATAAAAATTTGGAAAATTTTTTTTTAAATTGCATTTTCAAAATTTAAAGAAAAATTTTTTAAATTCCCCCGTTTTAAAAATTTTCCAAAAAAATATGATTTTTTGTTAAAGTTGAATTATTTTTGGAATTCAAACCTTTTTTAAAGGGGGGGTCGGTTCCAAATTTGAATTTTGGGGGCCCCTTTTAAAAAAAATAAAATGGGTTTAATTAAAAAATTTGGTCCCAAAATATTTTAAAATTTGGAAAAATTTTTTTTAAATTAAAAAGGGTTTTCCATTTTTGATTTAAATTCAATTCCCAAAATTTTTTTAAAATCGATTTAAAAATTTTAAAAATTTTAAAAAAATTGGAAACAAGGAGGGTTTAAAATTGGAAAATTTTTTAAAATTTTTTTGGGAAAAATTAAAAAAAACCTTTTGAAATGCCCTGTTTACCAAAAAATTTGGGGAAAAAAAAAAAAATTTTTTTCAAAAGTCTGGGAAAAGAGTTTTTTGGGGAAAAGCATTTTTTGGGGAAAAAAATTTTCCCCGGAAAAATTTCTGGGGGTTTTGGGATCAAATTTTAAAAAAAAAACGGAAAACAAATCAAAAATTTGGGTTTTTTTTTCCCATTAAAAATTTTGGGAAAAATTTTTCTCCCAAAGTTTTATTGGTTTTTTTAATTTTAATTAAAAAAACCCGGGGGTTTTTAAAAAAAATTTAATTTTAAAAAAATTTAAGGGTCCGTTCTCCCTTTGGGTCCAATTTTGAATTTAAATTTAAAAAATTTTATTAGTTTTTAACCAAAAAAAAAAGGACCCTTTTTTAAAATTTTGGGTTTAAAAAAATTTTTTAAAAATAAAAATGGTTATTTTTAATTGGAAATTTTTGGGGGGAAAATTTTTGATGGGAAATTTTGCCTTTGGGTTTTAATTTTTAGTTTTTTTAAAAAAACAAACCCAAAGTAAGATAATTTGAAATTTTAAAAATTTTTTTCCCCGGGGGGTTTTTTTTTTTCAATTTTAAAAAAAACCCTTTTTTCAAAAATTTTTAAAAAAAATTTTCCCCTCAAAGATTTTTAAAAAAATCAATTAAATTTAAATTTTCCCAATTTTTTTTTTAAAAAAAATTTTTAAATTTTTTCAAAATTTCCCCAAAAAAAAATTTTTTTAAAAAAAAAAGTTTTAAAAAAAAGGGGGGGGTTTAAAACCCTTTTTTTTTTTTAAGAATTTTCCTTTAAAAAATTTTTGGGGTTAAAAAAATTAAAAATAAAAGGGGGGCCCCCCTAAAACGAAAAAAAGTTTATTAACCAAATTTAAAAAATTTTTTTGAAATTTGAATTTTGCTGGGGATTTAAAATTTTTTTGACCAAACGGGACCCAAAAAAAATTTATTTAAAAAAAAGGAAAAAAATTTAAAGGGGCCAAATTGAATTTTCTTTTTCAAAATTTTTTAAATTTTTAAAAAAATTTTTTTAAAATTTTTTTGGTTTAATTCAAAAATTTCCCCTCAAAAAAAATTTTTTAAAAAAACTGGTTTTATATTTGGGAAAGGGGAAATTGTTGGTTTAAAATTTCCAAAATTTTTAACACAAATCTTTTAACCCCGTTTTTAAAAAAATTTAAAAAATTATTAATAAAAAAATTGGAAAAATTTTTTTTAAAAAAACCCTTTTTTTAAAAAAACTTTAATTAAAAATCAACTTTCCTTTAAAATAAAAATTTGGGTTTTAAAAAAAATTTTAATTTAAAAAGCCAAAAAAAATTTGGACCCCTTTTTGGGGAAAAAAATTTCAAAAATTTTTTAAAAATTCCCTTTTTTTTAAAAAAAAAAGGAAAAAATGGTTTTTTGTTTTAAAATTTGGCGAAAAAAAGGTTTTTAATTAAAAATTTTTAAAATTTTTATTAGCCAAATTTTAGGAAACAGATAACCAAACCCTTTTTTTCAAAATTTTAAAAAAAAAAAAAGGGGGTTTAGCCTTAAAAGGGGAAATTTTTTAAAAAATTTTCCCCCCTTTTTTTTTTCCAGGGGAAAATTTCGGTTTTTACAAAAAAACCTTTTCCCCAAAAACGGTTTTTTAAAATTTCAACAAAAATTGGGAAAACCCAAGGGTTTTAAATTTGGGTCAATTTTTCTTTAAATTTTAATTAATTTTTTTGAAATTTTTTCAAAAATTTTAAAACCCAAAAAAAGGGTTTTTAAAATTTAAAGGGTAAATTTTGGTTTTTGGGGTCAAAAATTTTGGAAAACTTGGGGAAAACCCCTTTTGGGGTTTGGGAAAAAAAATTTTAAAAAAAAGCTCGTTTCCAAAAAATTTTAAAAAAAAAAATATTGTTTTTGGAAAATTTGGGAAAATTTTTGTTTAACATTTTTTTTTTGGGTTAAAATTTTGGGTTTTTTTAAAAAAAAAATTTCTTTAAAAAAAGTTTTTTAAAAAAAAAAATTTAATTTAAAAAAAGGGGGCCTTTTTAATTAAATTTTAAATTTTTTAAAATTTTTAAAAATTTTCCAATCTTTGAAAAATTTTCCCTTTTTTCAAAAACCGTCTTTTTAGATTTAAAAGGGTGGAAAATTTTTGGTAAAAACCTTTTTGGGAAAAAAATTTGGAATTTCCAAATTTCTTTTAGGGAACAATTAAAAAAAAAAAGAAATTCCCCCCCCTTCTACAAAATTTGGGGGGAAAAAAATTTTTTCCTGAATTTCGGAAAATTTTTGGGTTAAACATTTTTTTTCATTTGGGGTTTTTTTCCTTTGGATAAAGGGGCAAAAGGGTCCTTTTAAAATCGATTTATTTAAATTTTTCAAAAAAATTGGATACCTTAGGGCCTTAAAAACCTTTAATTTTCCCAAATTTTGGGAAAAAATTTTTTAACAAAATTTTATTTCCCCTTTTAAAACAAAAAAAAATTTTTTTTAAAATTTTAAAAGGGTTTGGGAAAAAAAATTTTTTTGGGGGTTTAAAAAACTTTTTAAATTTTGGGATTTAAAAAAACACAAAAATGTCCCCCTTTGAAAAATTTTTCCCAATCAAAGATGAAAAAAAAGGCAAAAAAAATTTTTTGGGGAATTTTCAAAATTTGTTTTGAAAATTTTAATTTTAAAAAGGGAATGGCCTTTTAAAAATTTTTTAAAATTTTTAAAAAATTTTAAGGAAATAAAAATTTTATCCCTTTGGGTTTAAAAAAACCTATTTTTCCCCCTTAAATTTTCAAAAAACTAATTTTCGTTTTTTTCCCCAAAATTTTCAATAAAAAATTTTTCTTAAAAGGTGAAATTTTTTGGGTTTTAAAAAAAATTTTTTTAATCATGGAGGGTTCCTTTTAGGATTTGGGCCTTTTTTTAAAAAAATATAAACATCAGTTACCTTCAAGCTTCAAACAAATTTTAGAACCGAAAATTTTAAAAATTTTTTCCCTGAAATTTGGAATTTTCGTTTTTTTGTTATTTCAAATTTCTTGAACAAACGGTTCCTTTTGGGGTTAAAAAATTTTAACAAAATCAATTGTTTCTCACCAGGTGGGCCCTTTTGAAAAAATCCCCTTTTTTTCTTTTTTGGCAAATTTCCAAAAAAATTTGAAGTCCCCTTTTCCCAAAAATTTTCCAAAAAAAATGAATTTTTTTCTCTTAAATTAAAATTTTTTTTTTAAAATTTCAGCATCTTTTTCTTGGAAATGACTGATGCGAGTATAGCCAAATTGCTGAGGATTCAGGGACATCAAGTTATACTCATAAAAAATACTAGAACATCGTAGCTCTCACCAGTTCATAGCAATTAATTGCGAAAGGTCAAAAGTACCTTAGTTTAACCCTGTACATTTCGGTCAAAAATTTTTGTCCTCTGAAATTCATTGTTGAATTTCTCAGTTCTGTTGTTATTTATTCATACGGTTATCAAATTCGAAACACAAATCCGGTCTCCGTTTCAAAATCGAGTTTAATTTAAAGATTTTAGAGCGAAAATCAACTTGGTGTACTCACCATGGTAGGGTCCTATATAGAATTCTGGAATCCTTCTAATTACTTCTCCATTAGCATTATTAGCAAAATTTCAACGGAATAACTCTTTCGAAATGTCCCCTCGTCGTTCCTACAAAATTTTAGCCGAATCAAAATGATGATTTTTTATGACTCTGAAAGTGGCTGGAAATTGCAGTTTTTGGGTAATTCAGACATCTTTTTCTTGGAAATGACTGATGCGAGTATAGCCAAATTTGCTGAGGATTCAGGGACCATCAAGTTATACTCATAAAAAAATACTAGAACATCGTAGCTCTCACCAGTTCATAGCAATTAATTGCGAAAGGTCCAAAAGTACCTTAGTTTTAACCCTGTACATTTCGGTCAAAAATTTTTGTCCCCTGAAATTCATTGTTGAATTTCTCAGTTCTGTTGTTATTTATTCATACGGTTATCAAATTCGAACACAAATCCGGTCTCCGTTTCAAAATCGAGTTTAATTTAAAGATTTTAGAGCGAAAATCAACTTGGTGTACTCACCATGGTAGGGTCCTATATAGAATTCTGGAATCCTTCTAATTACTTCTCCATTAGCATTATTAGCAAAATTTCAACGGAATAACTCTTTCGAAATGTCCCCTCGTCTTCCTACAAAATTTTAGCCGAATCAAAAATGATGATTTTTTATGACTCTGAAAAGTGGCTGGAAATTGCAGTTTTTGGGTAATTCAGACACCTTTTTCTTGGAAATGGCTGATGCGAGTGTAGCCAAATTTGCTGAGGATTTAGGGACCATCAAGTTATACTCATAAAAAAATACTAGAACATCGTAGCTCTCACCAGTTCATAGCAATTAATTGCGAAAGGTCCAAAAGTACCTTAGTTAACCCTGTACATTTCGGTCAAAAATTTTTGTCCTCTGAAATTCATTGTTGAATTTCTCAGTTCTGTTGTTATTTATTCCATACGGTTATCAAATTCGAACACAAATCCGGTCTCCGTTTCAAAATCGAGTTTAATTTAAAGATTTTAGAGCGAAAATCAACTTGGTGTACTCACCATGGTAGGGTCCTATATAGAATTCTGGAATCCTTCTAATTACTTCTCCATTAGCATTATTAGCAAAATTTCAACGGAATAACTCTTTCGAAATGTCCCCTCGTCTTCCTACAAAATTTTAGCCGAATCAAAAATGATGATTTTTTATGACTCTGAAAAGTGGCTGGAAATTGCAGTTTTTGGGTAATTCAGACACCTTTTTCTTGGAAATGGCTGATGCGAGTATAGCCAAATTTGCTGAGGATTTAGGGACCATCAAGTTATACTCATAAAAAAATACTAGAACATCGTAGCTCTCACCAGTTCATAGCAATTAATTGCGAAAGGTCCAAAAGTACCTTAGTTAACCCTGTACATTTCGGTCAAAAATTTTTGTCCTCTGAAATTCATTGTTGAATTTCTCAGTTCTGTTGTTATTTATTCATACGGTTATCAAATTCGAACACAAATCCGGTCTCCGTTTCAAAATCGAGTTTAATTTAAAGATTTTAGAGCGAAAATCAACTTGGTGTACTCACCATGGTAGGGTCCTATATAGAATTCTGGAATCCTTCTAATTACTTCTCCATTAGCATTATAGCAAAATTTCAACGGAATAACTCTTTCGAAATGTCCCCTCGTCTTCCTACAAAATTTTAGCCGAATCAAAAATGATGATTTTTTATGACTCTGAAAAGTGGCTGGAAATTGCAGTTTTTGGGTAATTCAGACACCTTTTTCTTGGAAATGACTGATGCGAGTATAGCCAAATTTGCTGAGGATTTAGGGACCATCAAGTTATACTCATAAAAAAATACTAGAACATCGTAGCTCTCACCAGTTCATAGCAATTAATTGCGAAAGGTCCAAAAGTACCTTAGTTAACCCTGTACATTTCGGTCAAAAATTTTTGTCCTCTGAAATTCATTGTTGAATTTCTCAGTTCTGTTGTTATTTATTCATACGGTTATCAAATTCGAACACAAATCCGGTCTCCGTTTCAAAATCGAGTTTAATTTAAAGATTTTAGAGCGAAAATCAACTTGGTGTACTCACCATGGTAGGGTCCTATATAGAATTCTGGAATCCTTCTAATTACTTCTCCATTAGCATTATTAGCAAAATTTCAACGGAATAACTCTTTCGAAATGTCCCCTCGTCTTCCTACAAAATTTAGCCGAATCAAAAATGATGATTTTTTATGACTCTGAAAAGTGGCTGGAAATTGCAGTTTTTGGGTAATTCAGACACCTTTTTCTTGGAAATGGCTGATGCGAGTCTAGCCAAATTTGCTGAGGATTTAGGGACCATCAAGTTATACTCATAAAAAAATACTAGAACATCGTAGCTCTCACCAGTTCATAGCAATTAATTGCGAAAGGTCCAAAAGTACCTTAGTTAACCCTGTACATTTCGGTCAAAAATTTTTGTCCTCTGAAATTCATTGTTGAATTTCTCAGTTCTGTTGTTATTTATTCATACGGTTATCAAATTCGAACACAAATCCGGTCTCCGTTTCAAAATCGAGTTTAATTTAAAGATTTTAGAGCGAAAATCAACTTGGTGTACTCACCATGGTAGGGTCCTATATAGAATTCTGGAATCCTTCTAATTACTTCTCCATTAGCATTATTAGCAAAATTTCAACGGAATAACTCTTTCGAAATGTCCCCTCGTCTTCCTACAAAATTTTAGCCGAATCAAAAATGATGATTTTTTATGACTCTGAAAAGTGGCTGGAAATTGCAGTTTTTGGGTAATTCAGACATCTTTTTCTTGGAAATGACTGATGCGAGTATAGCCAAATTTGCTGAGGATTCAGGGACCATCAAGTTATACTCATAAAAAAATACTAGAACATCGTAGCTCTCACCAGTTCATAGCAATTAATTGCGAAAGGTCCAAAAGTACCTTAGTTAACCCTGTACATTTCGGTCAAAAATTTTTGTCCTCTGAAATTCATTGTTGAATTTCTCAGTTCTGTTGTTATTTATTCATACGGTTATCAAATTCGAACACAAATCCGGTCTCCGTTTCAAAATCGAGTTTAATTTAAAGATTTTAGAGCGAAAATCAACTTGGTGTACTCACCATGGTAGGGTCCTATATAGAATTCTGGAATCCTTCTAATTACTTCTCCATTAGCATTATTAGCAAAATTTCAACGGAATAACTCTTTCGAAATGTCCCCTCGTCTTCCTACAAAATTTTAGCCGAATCAAAAATGATGATTTTTTATGACTCTGAAAAGTGGCTGGAAATTGCAGTTTTTGGGTAATTCAGACACCTTTTTCTTGGAAATGGCTGATGCGAGTGTAGCCAAATTTGCTGAGGATTTAGGGACCATCAAGTTATACTCATAAAAAAATACTAGAACATCGTAGCTCTCACCAGTTCATAGCAATTAATTGCGAAAGGTCCAAAAGTACCTTAGTTAACCCTGTACATTTCGGTCAAAAATTTTTGTCCTCTGAAATTCATTGTTGAATTTCTCAGTTCTGTTGTTATTTATCCATACGGTTATCAAATTCGAACACAAATCCGGTCTCCGTTTCAAAATCGAGTTTAATTTAAAGATTTTAGAGCGAAAATCAACTTGGTGTACTCACCATGGTAGGGTCCTATATAGAATTCTGGAATCCTTCTAATTACTTCTCCATTAGCATTATTAGCAAAATTTCAACGGAATAACTCTTTCGAAATGTCCCCTCGTCTTCCTACAAAATTTTAGCCGAATCAAAAATGATGATTTTTTATGACTCTGAAAAGTGGCTGGAAATTGCAGTTTTTGGGTAATTCAGACACCTTTTTCTTGGAAATGGCTGATGCGAGTATAGCCAAATTTGCTGAGGATTTAGGGACCATCAAGTTATACTCATAAAAAAATACTAGAACATCGTAGCTCTCACCAGTTCATAGCAATTAATTGCGAAAGGTCCAAAAGTACCTTAGTTAACCCTGTACATTTCGGTCAAAAATTTTTGTCCTCTGAAATTCATTGTCGAATTTCTCAGTTCTGTTGTTATTTATTCATATGGTTATCAAATTCGAACACAAATCCGGTCTCCGTTTCAAAATCGAGTTTAATTTAAAGATTTTAGAGCGAAAATCAACTTAGTGTACTCACCATGGTAGGGTCCTATATAGAATTCTGGAATCCTTGTAATCACTTTGAAAAAAAGAAAATTGAAGAAATTTCAATGGAATTGAGTTTTTGGAATGCCCCTCCGTCTTACTACAAAATTTTAGGCAAATCGAAACTAGTGATTTTTTGCCTTTTTTACGTTTTTTAAATTTGATTTCTGATGTCAATTTTGGTTTTACAATTTCACAAGAAATATTTTCTTCCTTAGAATTGAATCTTCTTGTTGAATAATCAAACTTAATTGGACAATTATCGTTATGTCAAAAGACCGTTCTGAAAGTTGGCTGAAAATGTCCGTTTTTTGATAAATCAGCGACGTTTTTCTTGGCAACCGCCAGAGCAATCCTAGCGGAACTTTCTAATGATTCAAAGATCCTGAAGTTGTGCTCATAAAAAAATACTAGAACATCATAAGTCTCACCAGTCAATAGAAATTAATTGCAAAAGGTTAAAAACTAGTGTATTAACCCCTGTGCTTTTGGTCAATTTTTTTTTGTGATTTGAAACTTTGTGTTCAATTTCTCAGTTATGTTGTTATGTATTTGTAATGTGATCAATTTGTAACACAAATCCGGTCTCCGTTTCAAAATTGAGTTCAATTTAAAGATTTTAGAGCGAAAAATGACTTGGTATTTTTTCAAATTGCAAAATTTGATTTTTCTCAAATTTGGTGTGAACATGAAGTAGCTCTTTTTAAAGAATAATCTACTGAAAGTTTTGTAATCGATCGAATTCCAAGCCAGTTATTGACATTAATTTGAGCTCTTTGTTGTTTGCAGCTCACCTTGAAGACTCACTCCTTGGACCATCGTGGCAACTACGAGTTAGCGCGTAAGTGCACCGTTATGTGGGTAAACTGACCTCGTGCAGCCCGCACCCAGGTATGATTCAGCCTATTGTAAAATGATCCCTGAGCCGGGTAGGCCAGCCTAGAGTGGTTTGATCAGCGCCCGTTGGCTATAACCAAGCTGATTGAAGCTCCACGACAGGAATTCATCTCCTCGAGCCTAAGCAATCGATGCCACACCCGAGCACGTGAATAAAAGGCTCGTGGGGGTGAGGGGATGATCTGGATCGGTCTTGGGTGAGACCTTCTATTCTTGCGTGTGAGATAGACTCGCATGAGCCTGTCTCGCAAACAAGGGTACATTGTCATACATCCAACCACGATCTAAGATTAGCTGGAGGGGGTTTGGTGGAGACCTTGTATTCGAACGTGCGAGAGAGACTTGCGTAGCTTTCTCGGAAGCTACGTGAGCCGCTCTTGCATACAATGGTTCAAAGTCCAAGGTCATTTCTCCCAACCCCCTCTACATCCCCTCACCCCCCCCCCCTTGCGGGCTGCACGGGAGTATATTGCTACAGGTCAATCACAAGTGAGAACACTGAACACATCATGTCATTGTTACTTATCATCAATTTATTATCACATATTCTGTACAAGTTATTTCAATAAATCAAACAATCATGATATATTTGTTAGTACATCATTTTCTTGACGTGATGCATGCTGAAGTAAAGTAATCATGACTTGACCAGCTGCTTGACTGGCTGAACTCCATCATGATCCTGGATCTGCGTGGCGTGCCTTGATCAACTGCTTGCTTGGCCAGCTGAAGTCACAGCGTTGATTGCTGCAATGGCCGAGCTGAGCCCCAACATGATCCTGAAGTCATGACGTGTCTTGTACGGCAGGCTGGGATTGCAGGAACCCTCATGCAGCAAACAGCTGAGACAACCTGCAACAACAGGAAACAAAGTTTGTATTAAATTCTTCCCATTTTCTGATGTCATTTAGTTGATTAGATTGGTTAGAAAGAAATCATAATTATATAGTACATCATTGTACCAACAAGAGGAAATAGACACGACATGTTGCCATGGTAGCTACTTCTTTTAGTTTACGTGAGAAAATCCAGGTTCGATTCCAATGGCACTGAGAATGCAATATCTTTGAGTGAAAACCCAAGATGAATAATTCTGCTTGTAGCAGTGATCAGTAAGACTTATCAGATATCATCAATAGATACAGCTGGTCAGCAAAAATGTGAATATCATTTATATTGGGTTCAACGACCCACTGTTATCATGACTAAAATCTCTTAGCGTCGGTGAGTGATGAATGAGATGATGGCAAGATGAGACGAAAATTCATTTACAAGTACAAGTGTTTTTGGAAAGTGGGCAGTAGGTCAAAGACTGAGGAACCATCCCAGTATTGACCTGAACAACAGGGAAACCATGATGCACATCTGTTAGGATGGTCGATCATGGCGGGAATCGAACCCCAGTCTCCTGAATGATGGTTCAGTGTGCTAGCCACTTATCCACCCGTCTCAGTCAGGATGATCGACCATGGTGGGAAACAAACCCTGGTCTCCCAAGTGACGGTTCGGCGTGCTTGCCACTGATCCGCCCGTCTCAGTCAGGACTATCGACCGTGACAGGAATCGAACCCCGGTCTCCTTGACCCTTCCCTAATAAACCACTTAGAATAACGTGCTAGGCCTAGCTAGCTTCAAAAGGCTGGGACTTTGATTGCTCAATGTTTACTTGAAAAGCTACCAACAATGACAGTACAATACGAAACAAAATTCACGGTCTCTTGAGACTGCAATAATTTGTCACATTTCGAAACCCGCCTCATCAGCAGGGCCAGGATTTTGTACTAACAACAATGGAAATACACAGAGTACACACGTTGCCATGACAGGTAACTCTTGTAGTGGAATTAACCAATCATAGCACTAGTCTATTGGAGCTAGCAAGCACTAGCATGACATTTATTAGGTAAGGGTCCTGGATGGCAGTTCAGCAGTAGACTAATCTGCTTTCTCTGTTTCTCAAATATTTTATATTTTGTCTGTACTTGTGAATGGGAATCCAAATTCAACAGCCACAGGAACCATTTTACACCCAGACTTGCCACCCACGGCCGTATCAAGGCCTAGGCCCACGAAACCTGGGCCTAGGGTGGCAAATTCTATTGGGGGAGGGGGGGAATTTCAAGGGTGTCAGCCCCTTACAAACTAAATAATACGTGTATATCCAAAAGAAATGTGTATTTCAATATAATTTACATTCACGTTTTTTAAATTTTGAATTTGAAAAATGAAATCACTTCTAAACTATATCTCACCGAATGTAAAACATGAAAAGATGAACATTATTACAAATTTGGGAGAAAAAAAAATACAATTTTCAAACTATACCTCAAACAAAATAAGTAAAGCAATATCCTGACCGAAATGATATTTGAACTAGGTGCCTAAAACGTGAAGCTCCGGACGCTAATCTCTCATCTAAATCATAAAAGTGCTGTTTGAAAAATGTTTATTGGTTGCTTGTTATTGTCGGCAAGTTTTAATAAATGTCAATATCATTATTTAAATATACACATTAGTAACGGTCAAAAGTTTATAAAATTATCCTTCTCATTTCTTAGGTTGGATACACTCATTGATACGGTAATAGCCCAAACCAATAATCATAAATGTGCGTCTGGATGAAAACCTAGAGCTCGTTATATTTCTGAGCTATTGTGCTATTCTGAATCAATTACTATAGGCCCTACTTGATGATGGGGAGGGGGGGGCGGAAGTACGTCAGGCCTGGGGCGCAAGATATCCTAAAACAGCCCTGCCCACGCACAGTGTTGAAGTCGATCTAGGTCTTACCTGAGACAGTGTTCCGTCGACAGCCAGATCTAAGGTCACAGCCAACGAAGGTCGAAGAGTGCGAGACGGGAGACAGGCGGGGCATAATGCACGATCCACCGGACATCTGACGACAATCACAACATCGATGAGACAAATATTAATAACAAACTCATCTAGAATTCAAAATGAACATACGTGAGAATTATATTACAAGTTTAATGGGGGCGTAATATTTAAACCAATCGTTCCAGGATCCATAGTTCTCCTGCTTATAGCATTCCATATCAAATCAACTGATGAATTATTGGCGACCATCTCCGATTTTGATGAAATTCGGCACACTTACTGACATCATCGCTAAGAATAATTACGTGTTTCTTCACATTTTTCCGTGGAACATTAGTTTCCGAGATATGAGATCGTCAAAATTTGACCTCCTGATTCCCCGGTCACGCACCGCCACAGATTGACCTGTCTGACTTCCCTCACGGTGAGAGTTGTCCTGGTCCAATTTCATCCTTCTTCCCTTTAGTTTAATTAGTCCTATTTGTATGTCTAATTCATTTCAATCACCCAGTTATTTTTAATGATGCTTAACGACCCCACCAACAGCTAGGTTATTGTTATTCGGGGGTATGAATGAGCGGATGATAATGAAGCTGTGAAGTTATGATAGGTGAAAGGACATTCACAAAAACCCATGCCTTATGCTGGACTCGAACCCACGCCCAACGGTGACTTCAGTTTCTACCGCTAGCGATAGTTGACTTAGCCACCGGGGCGGCTAATCACCCAGTTGATTGAGTTGTTTTATCAACCGCCGAGAGAGGGAACGCGAGTGACGGGGGTAGCTATAAGTGAAGGTCACGAGAGAGGTAGTTCTAGCAACCTTGCGATCAGGAGTGGTTGCGGTAAATACAAAGCGCGGCGGGTGAAAGAAGTTCGTTTGATGAATACAAGGGTTTTGAAAGTGAAAATAACGTGTGCGACAATGAGGGTGAAGGCCTGCACAACATTAATCAGTGTCTTTAGAAAAATTATTAGTAATTTTGTGAAAACTTGTGAACGACTGGGTGATGTATTGTAAATTGGTAGAGAAGTGAGTTTGTAACTTTGGAGACAAAGAGAGATAATCTGTTTTAAAATCTTGCATTATATATCAAGTACAATTACATAATAATCTATCAACTGTTCACTGTATATTTTTCCTATTTATAATTTTAGGGTTATTAGTTCCCCTATTCCAAAACGTATTGGCGCCCACACCCTTCCTTTTTTTTATATTGGGTTTAACGACGCACTGTTATGATAGCGCAGATCAAGATACATTGAGGGTTGCGTTGGTTCGCCGGCCTCGATATGGTGAATTTTCTTCCTATCCCTCCCATGTTAAAAATATGTACCAATTTAACATCCAAATTGTTAGAACAACCGATTATGCGTAGTGAGTAGTGATAGAAGGAACCAATTTTGTTTACAAATACACGCAAAATGACGTTCACATTTGCTCAGTTGTCTGAAACAGTTTCTTATAAAAAGGAGATAGTGAGGTTAAATTGAGCATTATTAAAACTGTGAAGTAATTCATAATAATTATTCATAATAACGCAAACTATATTGCAAGTAACTTACATCTGGACGATTTGTTGATGTAATCGAATTTGTGTGAGAAGTCCGCATGTCACAAAAAAATAAGTATTCACATTTCATTCAATTGCATTACCAGTTGATATCCCTTTTCATAAGCCTAGCGCAGTTGTTTATTTCCACCGCATCTTGGATGACATACTGTACTGCGACTTAGATGCAAATATTTGAGGTATATAGAAGGCATGACATCGAGTTTCTACAAAATAACACTAGGTAGAGAAGCGATCGGTGTTCTAAGGAAAGAGATCAGGAAATGGAACGCATTTCCGGTTCAAGTTGAGACACCATCTGAACACGGCAAACCAACGCAACCCTCAATGCATCTTGGCGCAGATCTAATGGCGTCGGATGGATGATTAATGAGATGATGTGATGAAGGTTCTTGGATAATGGGAAGGAAGCGGTTATGGCCGACTTATTGTGGGTACCATCCCGGCATTTACAGAGGGAAACCATGAAAAACCCCTATAAAGATGGTCGGCAGCAGGGATTGAACGGGGTTCGAAATTCCCCTCGCCTCCCGGATCACATGAAGCGAGCGCGTTAACCACTGCGCTGCATGTGCCGGTCCCTTCCTTTTATTTCAATGCATATTATTGTCTTTACTAAATCCCACACCGCTCCCCTGGCACACAGCAGCGGACGTCTCAAGGTGTCATTGGAAATGATCTACATGTGACCAGTTACATTTGAAACATGTTACACAACACCAAAACCAGCAAGTATATCTTGATGAGGTCAAAGGTCAATTACTCAATTTTAGAATGTTTCAATGTTTGGTGTAGTTCATCTATTTAGATATACCAGTACTGGTAACTAAAAGTACAGAAAGTTTTTTCTTTATATTGGGTTTAATGACGCACTGTTATGAAATCGCAGATCTAATGGCGTTGGATGGATGATTAATGAGGTGATGAGATAAAAAGGTTTTTGAGTATTGGGAAGGAAGCGGTCATGGCAGACTTATTGTAGGAACCATCCTGGCATGAGCCTGGACAGAAAGTTTTGTGTTGGGTGGATAAGCAGTTTTTAAGATATCAATGTTTTAGTTCAGACACTACGATGTGAGGTCCAGTGCAGACCGTAACGTAATTAGTACATCTAGCGGTAAATTTGAAAACTATTTGCTATATCGAGATAAACTGAACATATAATAGCATGCTAGTTTTAGGTTATTTTGTTTGGTGTCTAGTATTTTCTGATGCTGTTTGAGTTAGGTAGGCCCGAGATATGTCATATGGACTAATGCCTAGATACTATAATTTTTACCGTACCGTACATCCATTCACAACAGTTTAATGAGAGTTTTAGCGTTTTACCGATCTTAGAACCATCTCTGTTCACAATTGATTACAGTAATTATAACTGTTCAAAACTTCCAAGAGTGCGTAGGCGTAATTGATTTTGGCCGTCCTCAAAGCCACCTTGCCGCAACTATTCTGATTATTCAAAGCATCCAACTCGTTATTCTTGGGAGCACCTAGTTTTTATTGCAACGAAATGGAATCAAGTTGAACTGAAGGACGAGCTTGAGACCGAAACCAAAACTACGACAGCTGTGAATCGTAGCATCCGAAGCAAGACCAGGACGAAGACTAAAACAGTCTTCGACTACGTTCATCAGACAGTTAGAAACTGTTCAGTCTTGTCGAATCAATTCAGCCTGTAATGGCATAGCAGCTATGATACCGGCAAAAACTACGGAATAGAAACCGTTGCCAAGGCCTCACTGAACGTTGCTTTCTCTCGGGGGCGAGTACGAAATTGACTGAATTCTAAGCGGGAAAAGTGACCATTCTCGTCGAAAACTCGTTTTTTGTTTGATCCGAATTTTTAAAAATCGAAATCATCTTTTTTGGTTTCTCTGATTTTGAATTAACGACGGTTTACTGCTCATTTCAATTGGAGGGTACACGGAAATAACGATAAAAGTCGCACGTTGTCAGTTCTGAGGTGAATACAATTCTAAGTTCAGAACCACGTTTATTTCTATAGAGATCGATATTTCAACTAGATTTTTCGTGGACTTGTATCTAATTGTTATCCAAAATCTCGATACATATTCAGAAAGCTTGCAAAAAACACTGTTCCAACTATCTATTTTTTTAAATGTGTCTTGTATCGTAATCTCCGTGTACCCTTCAATTGTCTTTCATTCTTACCGTAATCAATGGAGTCGGCTACCAAACATCATCAATCTTCATTATCCAATAATCAAGATGGCTGCTGCTGGCCGGGGCGGCAGCAGTGTGATATTGAACTCTTCCGGCTCCCAATTCTAAAACAGAAGATTATTCATACAAGGTTAATATCAACCGTGAATAATATATAATAATGGCCTAATAACTAATTCTACATGAAAACAATTGAATAATATGAATATATACATTTATATACATTCACCATTTAAATTATTAGAACAAGTAAATTTGATATATCATGATTATGCTTGTTTGCATAAACATTTCAGGAAAGATCGTTATAATTTTGGAGGACGTTGCAATTGCTCTGTAAAGATAACAAATACAAGTCAGCATACATATCTAGGGGTTATTATAGACAACCAGTTTAAATGGAATATTCACATAGACTATGTATACAACCGACTGCGTTCAGGAATGTATAGCATTCGTATTCTTAAACCATATGTAAATTGTCAAACATTGAAAATTGTGTACCACACGCTCATTGAGTCAGTAATTATGTATGGTATTTTATCATGAGGGTGCACAACTAAGAGTTATGTTAACAAGATAGAAAACATACAATGAAGAATCTTTAAAATAATATCGTCCAAAAATAATATTTCAAGTTCAAATTGTAATTTACTTTCTGTCACAAAGCTTCACTTGTACACATTTATTGTTACTAATTATTTCACCAAAGAACATAAAACTACTGCTGTGCATCCACATGGAACTAGACATAAGGACAAATTGCTGGAACAAATAAGCCAAAATTCATATGGAAATCAGGAAAAGAGTTTTTTAATTCCAAAATTATTCAACAAAATCCCAGCTGAATTGTTACTTTTTGATAAATTATCTATACTAAAAACACAAATAAAAAAATGGGTTCTACAACAGTAAAATATGTCTCAGCAAATAGGGTATAATAACTTGTTCGTTTTGTTCTTTTGTTCTTTAGCATTCGCATCTATATTTTTTCTAGTCTTGCTTGATTGTTTCAAGTTTGAATATATAGTTGGCATTGATTTTATTTTTTCTCCCAATTTATTATTGAAATAATTTCTGCTCTGTCTTGATTATCTGTTTTATTTTCTGTATGCATGTATTTTAGTTTAAACACTTTAGTAGACCTTCAGACAAGTCGATACGACTTTGAGGGTCTACGAATACAATGTTAAAACATATTGAAAATTGAAATTAAAAAATGAAAAAAAAAAAAAAATAATAATAATAACATCAAAACTTGATACAAAATCATTGTTCCCCAATTAAGGCTATGTACGAAAGATGAGATCGTTTGAACGGAGCACCACAAGGGCGATCTTACCACTCCAATTACACATTATATACACCTTAAAACCTGCATTTTATAGACTATCTATATTCTATGTCTATACTGAATATTTTATTGTATCTATAGGCCTATTGTAATTTTCTAAATTTTTCCCAAATAACTATCGATTTGGTATCAGGGACGCTGAAGAGCGTATATCGGAATAAAGGTACTTGGTCGTGTGACGAGCTTTGGGGTACTTTTCAATGACATGCGGTTAAGGTTCAGGTAAGGTTGGACACCTTCAAGTTGAGGGAAAAAATACCATTCACAATTCAACATGACATTAAACTTATTCCTTCACCTCGAGGCTGTAAACTTACTAAAATGCTACCCAATTCACAACACTATTCCTACATCTAATTTCAACGCGTTAAAACAGGTCTACCCATCAGCTGTCACTTCGAGTGCAACATAACCTGAAAGTTGTGTCTCTAAAGTCTGATGAGCTTTTAATTATTTCTACATGATTTGCAACATATATTACGAGAAAATATAGAATCATTACAGTTTCGACAATGTCGTAATTCATTCACTCAGCAGCAAGTATTGTTCCCTATGTTGTTATTAGTTGTCAAGACAACGGGCTATACAGATTTTGACAAAGTGGCCATCAACCGTATGTTTGAACTAGGCACAGATTGGTCTATTCCTACGTTTTCCTTTCAAGATATCAAGTTTGGAGTTTGCAAACTTCTACGTTACTGCTACTGTTAAATATCAAGTTTAACGTTGTCGTGAACATTACTGAGAAATACAGTATGTATTAGTATTTGTATATAGTATTTTGAATAATTATTGATTTTCATGTCTTTTCGAGTAATTTGTTTCAAAATATTGAAATATATCAATGGTCATACCCAAGATAAATTATTTAATATCACTGTGCATCGAACCGTCTACTTATTTTCAATATAGGAATTTACATTGTCAATCTTCAGAGGGCATTTACTCCAATACATGTTTTTCAACAAAACAATAATGTTTTTTGTGCTACGTCTACAAATATTGTTCAATTGTCTTGATGTTTTTTTGTAATTGCTCATTGTTACTTCATAAAGGGTTGGACATATCATTTTTTGTTATCTCATCTAACAATGGAGGTAAAAAATTCCTCCCAGATTAATTTTATTCAAAATGCTATTTAAAAAAGAAACACAGTTTTCAGTTTTGTCATCATAGTTGTCTATGTTCCAATTTTGAAGTGTATAAAATAAATATTGACACAGACAGGATTTTCACCCGAGTCCCCCCTTAATGGCATGCAAGTACAGCTTGATTTTATTTTCTAATTTATATTGGGTTAAAGACGCACTGTCATGATAGCGAAGATCTATTGGCGTCGGTTGGATGATGAGATGAAGGTTTCTTGTTTTTTTAAAATATTTATTGGGTTTAACAGCGCACTGTAATGATAGCGAAGATCTATTGGCGTCGGATGGATGATTAATGAGATGATGGGATGATGAGTTGAAGGTTTCTTGGGTATTTTTTTATACACATTGGGTTAAAGACGCACTGTAATGATAGTGAAGATCTATTGGCGTCGGATGGATGATTGATGAGATGATGGGACGACAAGATGGAGATTTTTTTTCAATATTGGGTTAAAGACGCACTGTAATGATAGCGAAGATCTATTGGCGTCGTCGGATGGATGATGGGATGAAGGTTTTTTGGGTATTTTTTTATATATATTGGGTTCAACGGGGATTGACCAGCTGTACTAAAAGAAACTGTACTAAAAACCAACTGTACTAAAAAAACTGTACTAAAAACCAACTGTACTAAAAAAAACTGTACTAAAAAAAACTGTACTAAAATTCAACTGTACTAAAACCCAGCTTTTTTAGCAGTCTGTACTTCTGTATAAGGCTCCTCCCCTTCACAAATTGTTACCACCCATCCTTGAAAAATAAGTTAGTTGTTGGTTAGGTTAGGGGGGTAGGTTGATGTCGTTGTTGGGGAGGGGGGGGGGGGGGGGTAGGCTGCTGGAACTGTACTAAAAAAAATGTACCAAACTTATCATTCAAGGATGAGTGGTAACAATTTGTGAAGAGGCGGAGCCTTATACAGAAGTACAGACTGCTCAAAAAGCTGGGTTTCAGTACAGTTTTTTTAGTATAGTTTTTTTTTTAGTACAGTTGGTTTTTAGTACAGTTTTTTTTTAGTACAGTTTTTTTAGTACAGTTTTTTTTAGTACAGTTGATTTTTAGTGCAGTTGATACCTTCTCGGTTCAACGACGCACTGTCATGATTGCGAAAATCTATTGGCGTCGGATGGATGATAAATTAGATGATGGGTTGAAGGTTTCTTGGGTACTTCTTTTATATATATTGGGTTAAAGACGCACTGTAATGATAGTGAAGATCTATTGGCGTCGGATGGATGATTAATGAGATGATGGGATGATGATATGAAGGTTTCTTGAGTAATTTTTTCATATATATATTGGGTTAAAGACGCACTGTAATGATAGTGAAGATCTATTGGCGTCGGATGGATGATTAATGAGATGATGGGATGATGAGATGAAGGTTTCTTGGGTAATTTTTTCATATATATATATATTGGGTTAACAACGCACTGTATGATACCAAAGATCTATTGGCGTCGGATGGATGATTGATGAGATGAAGGTTTCTTGGGGTTTTTTAATATATATTGGGTTCAACGATGCACTGTAATGATTGCGAAGATCTATTGGCGTCGGATGGATGATGCGATGAAGGTTTCTTGGTTTTTTTTTTTAAATATTGGGTTCAACAACACACTGTATTGATTGCGAAATCTATTGGCGTCTGATGGATGATTATTGAGATGATGGGATGATGAGCTGAAGGTTTCTTGGGTAATTTTTATATATATATTGGGTTAAAGACGCACTGTAATGATAATGAAGATCTATTGGCGTCGGATGGATGATTAATGAGATGATGGTTTCTCGAGTTTTTTTTGAAATATTGGGTTAAACGACTCACTATGATGATAGCAAAGATCTATTGGCGTAAGATGGATGATTAATGAGACGATAGGATGATGAGATGAAGGTTTCTTGGGTAATTTTTTCATATATATATTGGGTTAAAGACGCACTGTAATGATAGTGAAGATCTATTGGCGTCAGATGGATGATTGATGAGATGGAATTTTTTTTTTTTAATGTTGCTTAACGACCCCACCAACAGCTAGGTTATACGGGGGTACGAATGAGCGGATGATGATGATGAAACGATGAAGTGATGATAGGTGAAAGAACGTTTACAAAAACCCATGCCTTATGCGGGACTCGAACCCACGCTCAACGGTGACTTCAGTTACTAGCGCTAGCGATAATTTACTTAGCCACCGGGGCGGCTGAGATGAAGGTTTTTGGGGTAATTTTTGTATATATATATATTGGGTTAACGACGCACTGTATGATAGCAAAGATCTATTAGCGTCGGATGGATGATTGATGAGATGAAGGTTTCTTGGGTATTTTTGTTATATATTGGGTTCAACGATGCACTGTAATGATTGTGAAGATCTATTGGCGTTGGATGGATGATGGGATGAAGGTTTCTTGGGTATTTTTTCTAAATATTGGGTTCAACGACGCACTGTATTGATTGCGAAAATCTATTGGCGTCGGAAGGATGATTATTGATATGATGGGATGATGAGTTGAAGGTTTCTTGGGTGATTTTTTTATATATATTGGGTTAAAGAAGCAGTGTAATGATAATGCAGATCTATTGGCGTCGTATGGATGATTAATGAGATGGTGGTTTCTCGAGTATTTTTTTTAATATTGGGTTCAACGACCCACTATAATGATAGCATAGATCTATTGGCGTCAATTGGATGATTGATGGGATGATGACATGAAGGTTTCTTGGGTAATTTTTTCATATACAGGGCCTATATTGGGTTAACGACGCACTGTATGATAGCAAAGATCTATTGGCGTCGGATGGATGATTAATGAGATGATGAAATGAAGCTTTCTTCATGTGAGAACCATCCCGGCGTCATCTCAGACTACAGAGGGTAAGCACGAAAAGTCCCTGTAAAGATGGACGGCAGCGGGGATCGAACCGGGTCCGGAAACACCTCGCCTCCCGGATCACACGGAGAGATGATAACTAATTCACAAAATGAATCCCTCACAATTAGTGATGCCTTCGGGTACCCGGGTCGGGTACGGGTAATGCATTACCCGGGTAATTTTCTGTTACCCGGGTACCCGTCTAGGTTCCGGGTAATTGTGCTAACCAGTACCTATAATATAGAAAATAACTTTTATAAATCACTCAAGCTACCGAGAGAAATTCAACTTCGCATTCCACATAAGTTTTTTCACCTACCTTCCCAGACCTCCCTCAACTTGTCATGATGCGCTCGTTAAATCTAGTCGCACCACCGGGATGCTATTAACTGTTCGACAAAAAAACTGTTCGAAAAAAAAAGTGTTCGACAAATGAACTGTTCGACTGAAAAAGTGTTCGACAAAAAAAGTGTTCGACAAAAAATCTGTTCGACTATTAATGCAGTTGCTTGATGTTTCGGTAAAGCTGTACGTGGGCGTGAGGGGAAATCCTCCTCCCCTTGAAATACTATCAACACCTTTTAAGGTGGATCTATGAGTTTTCAACATACCATAAAAAGTGTTTTTTCTGCGTGGCAACGATAGAAGACATAATTTCAAGAAACTATTTTGAAGGAAAAAAATTCCAAAAAAAAATCTGGGACATAATTCTTGCTTTAGTGTTCGATTTTTGACCATTTTTCTAGGTTTCTTCAGAACGTCAGGAAAGACGTGAATGAACAGAATTTTCACCAAATATTCTTCACATATTTCTTGATAACTTGTCGAAAGTATTTCATCGATAAGTTCAATAGTATATCAACAGTGATTTTTTTCATGAACGGTTGCATCAGGTGAAAACGACGAGGCTTATATTTTATGAACTTTATAGAATTTTTCGAGTTTTCCGCCGACAACCTGTTGAACACACGACAAGCATTGTCTCTGGCAATTTTGGTGTTTGTAAACCATGTGGTTTAGGAGCAGTACTTGAAATTCTGCATTCTCCATAAGCGCAATGCTAAATTTGATGACCGCTACATGCGACACCGCGGGGAAAGCTCGAACTGTGTCTTGCTCGCTAGCACGTGGCTAATCGGAGTCTAGCGGCTCCAGCCCGACTGTGTGACTCACACTGCATTGTTGGTTGGCGGCAACGATCAAGCCAGCATACTACATAAACCAAAATGATGAATGAAAGTCGGCGCGTGCTAATCACACTTCTTATACGGAAATACATACGTTGACAATTTAGTTTCCATAGACCTGTGCATTCATTGGCTTTGGTCATTCCTTCACAGTCTTCTGTGTTGATCACTTGGGCTCAAACAACTTGTAATAATACCTCTTTATCATTTTTTTCATTCATATTGTGCTTATATTTAGGCCTATATTGTGATTTATATTAATTTTGTGTAAAACTTGTTGTACTCGTAACAAGCTGGTTTGGGATTGCTACGTGCAGTACGTAGTGTTGTTTTACAATACAGTTACTCGAGCAGTAGGCTTTTTGGCTATTTCAATAAACTTTTTTATAATTTCACAAAAATGCCGAAATCGAAACCCTCTTTACCGCAGAGACGTAAAAGGACCAAACGTTCTTTAATTATGAGAAATTTACGCAAGAAAAGAAATGAGGGAGAAAAGGAAGAGGATACCCATCAATTGACCAGGTAAGTGTCTATTAAACTGTCAAACTAATAAAGATTGCGAAATATATTTACTTGCAATGCTAAAAAATACTATCTTACAATTATAATTGAACTTATAGGCCTAGCTGTTCATTTGCACAAGAACCTGACACAGCAGAAATAGATATGGAATCAAATCCAAGCGCCGATGTTTTACCAACTATACCAAGGTAAGCAGAAAATTTTATTTTATTTTACACTTGTTACTTTATAATTTGCTCCACTGAAACTGGTGGACCAGTGGCTAGCACGCTAACCGTCAAGTCAGACCGGGGTTCGATTCCCCCATGGTCGACCACGACCATCCTGACAGAGTGTTTACGTGGTGTTATCCTTTGACTTCAAGGTGATTACTGGGATGGCTGCTTGGTAATAGGTCACGACCGTCTCCTTCCCATCATTCTAATAGACTGCATGAAGAGGCTTCTTTATTCACCGGTTTATTTCACTGGTACATAAGCTACAGTAAAATAAAATAAATTGCGGTGGAATACCATATCAATGAATGAGCACCATGGCTCAATATTATATCCATGTTATTTTTATATTGATATTTAAATATTACGATATTTTTCAATTTTGAAATCTGTCGTAAACAAACACAGAGCCAGTCAGGACACCCAAATTGCCGTCATTCATATATTGGTTTTCGTCGGGTCATTTTGACTTTTAAAGTGAGGTATATTATACGGTCCCAATTGATACCGCATCATCTAGCCTCGATGATGGGTAGTGTAATCTACCCGAAACGTCGCGCAATGGTGACAAAGTGGAGACAACCGTCTACACTGCCTGTGATTAATAATAGTAAGCGGTCTAATCCTAAAAATAATTTTAACATATATATATATATATATATATATATATATATATATATATATATGTAAAAAACAACACTAGTAGACACTAAGTCGCTAGTGTGCTGAACCATTATTCAGAAGGTTCGACTGCCATCCTGATTGAGATTTTTTGTCTTTCCCCTATCCAAAATTAAATCTGGAAATATCCAGTTCGTTGTTGAATTTGATAGTAACAATCACCGTCATTACCAAAATCACTTGATAAAAGATACGAAAAAAGGTAATGTAAAATCTGTATTGTCTAGTTCTAGTGACAGTGAAGCTGACGACATGATTCAGCCAGAGAGTGATGCGGAGCCTGACAGACCACCCAATGATGACGGCCTATTGAACCTGGTGCACGGCTCTCCGTACAAGCCTAGACAATCAGCTTCAGAAGTCATCTCTGGAAGGAGGATTGTTGACCCCGTACACTTTGCCAAAGAGGTGATGAAGCTCGGTGAGCACCCACGATATTGCACCATGGGTAAATACGAGCTGATCAAGGAAACCCCGAGAGGACTCATTACAACCTTCACGTACAAGTGCTTCACGTGCGACAAAGTGCAGAAGGTGTGTAGTGATCCTCCGGCAAAGAAAGACGAGATCAACGAAAGTATCGTCTGGGGAGGTATATCTGTTGGGATTGGCTACTCCCAGATACAGGAACTCCTGGCCATAGCAGATATACCTATGATGTCCGAGCAAAAGTATACCAAACATGAAAAACACGTATTCAAGGTGAAGTATACATTATATATTATGAATAATAAATTTAATAAATGAATTGATTATATATAATTATAAAATATAGGCATTGCGATCACACATCTGATCGATAATTAGTACACCCCAACCTTCATATTATTTATTAAAAATATGGGACGTTTCATATAACGTTTCTTATATGTAAATCAAAATCCTCTCCTAATATAGGCCTATTCATATTTGTATTATGATGATGATTAGGCCCATCATTCAGTATTATTGATTATTGAAATAATTATAACAATCATTTTCAAAAATCGAAAGTATTCATGTTCTATCCCACAGATAAGCCTATTTGGCTTTGTGGAATAGGGTGTCAATTATTATTCTTGTATGGTCTATGTATGTATTATTTATATCTAATTTAAAAAAATATATACCGGTATATATGACATCATCATTATTTTTATTATTATTATTATTATTATCATTGAAACGAGTAGTTTCAAGTTGAGGCTGCATAATACAAAATGAGCCTACCACACATAATACCATCTTTCTACGACAACAAACATCCATCTCCCATTAAATTCAGAAGTAATTGGCTCATCCCAATTTGGTTTCTGGCTTCTAGGAACAACGAAGTGACGAGAGATCATGCTTGTAGTTCATTGATGAATATCGAGTGTACTATATTATAATCTTTTACTTTCACATAGACTTGGGAAGATCATCTCACTCAAAAGATGATAGATGCTGGTAAAGAAGAGCGAGCGATCGCAATTTCAAAGAACCAGATGGAAGAAGGTATCCCTTACACTGCTGTTATTGGGGATGGTGCTTGGAGCAAGCGAACCTTCGGTCACTCATTTGACGCTTCCTCCGGAGTTGTAAGTGTTTCTCCATGTCACCTCACGAGAGGATATCAGTATACTGATTCAAGTATAATGATTCAAATATAATAAATGTTCACAAATATTCCAGGCGACGGTGATTCAAGCGTATTCAAGCGAATAGTGGAGTGTGTACCATATGGGCGCTTAGTTGAAAAAATTGAGTGTGCCAATCATATGGTTCGTGGCTACACGAATAAGTTACACATTCTGAAGAAAGACGTTCGTTTTGACAAAACTGTTCGCGACCTTCTTACTCAAAGAATCCCTCGTTTGACGTCAGGTGCGCGAGTTGCGATAAGGCAGGCTGCCGCGCATCATGACGTCACTCTACTGAGACAAGACTTGGCCAATGGACCACGGTTAGTAAAATTCTATAGGGTGGATTGCAAGAACGAAGTTTAACCCCGGCCTACTTCAGACGCCGTCTAAGTACAAAATAGCACTGTAGGGGCAATGCAATTTTGTACTTAGACGGCGTCCAAAGTAGGCCGGGGTTTAAACTTCGTTCTTGCAATCCACCCTATCGGACTACAGATTTTCATGAGTCACTTTATGAAATCAGTGAAATATAGCCTGTCACAACTATTTAGTGTTTACTTACTTCAAATCAATATCTTTATGCCCCTAACAGCCACGTGTTTGGGGACCACAGCCGCTGCAGAGAAGAGGCGGATTTCTGCAAGCGTAGGGACGACGACAACGAAGTGAACTTCAACCCCATGCTGGACGAAGCCAACATGTTCGTCGAGATTTTCAAGTGTTTGGACCCTCTCATCAGGAAGGCAGACCGGCTTACCCAGAATATGACCAACAACCAGGCTGAGCGGTACAACAGCCTGGTTGCGAAGTTTGTTGGGGGTAAGCGGGTGGACTTCACCAAGAGGGGTGGTTATGCTGGGAGATGTTATGGGGCAGCTCTCGCACACGGCAGTGGGCCTGGTTGGCACTACAGCCCGTGGAAACGGCTCACTGGCAGAAGTCCGGGCAAAGTGGCGACCGGGCTGATTCATCGACGGCGAGCCAGGACAGTGGTGAAAAGTAGAAGGGCACTGCTGACTGGCCCAAAACGGTCTCGTAAAGAGAAACGTACAGTTACGGACCCTGACCATGATTACGGACCGATGGCGGCCCAAGAGGATGTGACTCAGCTTGAGTTGGAGGAGAGAATGCGAGTCAAGCTTGGTTCCTTAAAAGATGAGGTTGAAACACTTGAACTCCAACAATCCCTCGAGAGGAACTCCAAAGTACGTATATAGCTCATTTGTTAATAGTATTCTATTACAACGAAACTAAATTATTGGTATGTTTTCAATGAAATTATACCTTTTTCTTAGGGACAAGCTGAGTGTGCATTGTGGAGGAGAGCAAGGGTGAATCGACTCACCGCCTCCAAGTTTGGTGATGTAAGTTTATTGTAATTTACCTCTCTGTGATCTGTAAACTGCATCACTGTAAACGTATTTTCTACAAAACACACACATTTCCCATTCCAGGTTTACCGGAGACGAGATGTCACTCTTGCTCATAACCTCGTGAAGTCACTGTTGTACAGCACCAGTGACTTGACCAACAACTGGGCTGTTACATACGGCAGACTGCACGAGGTTACCGCCATCGAGAAGTACGAGGAAAGTCTTGGCGTCAAGGTCGAGAAGTGTGGGCTCTTCGTCGACATGAACCACCCGTTTCTGGGGGCGTCACCAGATGGTCTCGTTGACGAGGATGGTCTCGTGGAAGTGAAGTGCCTCCCTTCTATAGGCAACATGACGTTTATCGAGGCCATAGAAGCGAAGAGAGACATTCCTCTAGTAAAGGATGGCGCTCGAGTTGTCCTCAAAAAGACGCATAACTATTACTTCCAGATTATTGGCCAACTCCATATCACAGAGAGGAAGTATTGTGATTTGGTGGTGTACGCCGACAACGACTTCCTTGTTGAGCGTATAATGCCAGACGCTGCATTATGGGCCAGCATGCTATCGAAGCTGAAACGTTTTTATTTAACGTGTATGTTGCCCGAGATTGTGGATCCACGTATTCCTCGTGGAATGAAGATCAGGGAGCCACAATTTATCATGGAAGCTCGGCAAAAACAAGACGATGAGAAGGAGAAGAAAGGAGAAGAAAGAAAGAGGAAGGTTGAAGAACGGAAACGAAAACAAGAAGCTAAGAAGACTGGAGATGTTCCAACAGTAGGAAATAAGAGAAGAAAAAATAGCCAAGCTAAGCCAAGTGCTGAATGACAAGAATGGATGGATGTGTGATAGGGAGGGCGCTGAGAGCGTATAGCGGAATAAAGTCGACTCGGTCGTGTGACATGGGCTTTGCGGTACTTTTCAATGGAATGTGGTTAGGGTTCAGGTGAAGTTCGACACCCGAACCCATGTCACACAACTGAGCCGACTTTATTCCGGTATACGCTACTCAGGCGCCCCGTGAATGGACTCCCGTCAAAGCTCCCTGATAATGATATAAGAATATGATTAACAACATTGCTTTTTTGTTGTTCTCGTCTGCCACAAATCTAAGTATGAGGTATATTTTCATCAAATTAATATTGAAAAGCAAAACACATAATCTTTTTTTTTTCATTTCGAGTGTTTTTGCTTGAAATATATCTAGTGAAGCAATATGCATCAAAATGAAAATTAGAAGTATTGTAGGTATCGCTTTTGAATATTCTAGAATAATTTGTTCATCATGTTTGGAGTATCTCAGGATTTTACTTGGGCCTACTTCAAGCAGTCATTGAAGAAAATCCGCATTTTGTCATGTTTCTTTTCTTCTGAAACCCGGTAAAAATTATTTTGAATCATACGCACGCACTGTAAATAGTGCATTTGTATGTTCATTATAGCGTTTTTTTAAACTAGGAAAACGCCATATGTGTTTCCGCGTTGATGGATGAGCTAATAATTGAATTCTTTCAAAAAGTTATATCAATCAATATTATATGCGCAATCGATTGCACCACTTCGGAGAAAACTGATTTTCCAAATTCCCCATAAGAATAAGCCGAAAAAAAAATAGTCAAGTGAAATTGAGACTTCGCTCATCGAATGAAGTAATGACCGTATATATGGAACTTATATCCTCCACCCCCCTTTTACGGAGTTTTCTCTTCATTCGGCAGTTTTGGAGTACTAGCACCTGGCTAACATACAATGGCCATTGTAGAAAGGTGTACAAATTACAAATTTTGTGGGGCAAATCAAATTTGTTGCGAAAAAGTTATTTAAAAAACATCGAAATTCTAAAATCGATCGAGTAAGCAGCTTTCTAGTTGTACAGTTATTCTCGACCTCCCATCAGAAGTCGCATAAGAAAGCATCTCATAATCATCGTGTAAGTTATCCTGTGAGAAATGGGTTGATATAATCAATATCAAATATGTTGATTTCATGCATTTGTTTATTTGCTTTCATCATTTATGAGACGTAGGATTTGGCCACTTTTACAGTTCATTTTGTAAATTTTGAAACTTGTGGAAATTATAAAATAGATGGAAAAATGAATAATGAATAAAAACATGTACAGGTATTCCATGCATTTCATTATGATGAATAAAAATGAAGTTGAAAACCTCCAATGTCCAAGAAATTTGGTCTGTACATATAATTCAAAGTCATCGGTTTCAAATCACATAATATATAGTTGTCATATATAATCTGTAGGCACTATTTTAATTGATTTTGAATGTTACCATGTATTGTTTGAATTTTGTCGCTGCTTTTCATTGCTTTCGATGAAGGCACAAAGCAAACAAATATCCATCAGTAAATGAAACCAAACACGGATATTGGACTCTGTAATCAACGATACCCAGTAACTTATATTATTCAATAATATGCGACAAAATACTCTGAAGTCTTGATTATGAAAACGATGTATCTCTGTCAGGATGATCGACTATGGCGGGAATCGAAGCCCGGTCTCCTGAAGGATGGATTAGCTTGCTAGCGAGTGATGACTTTTCCAGATCTTATGAAAGTTGATGGCTGTTAGTTGTTGATAATCGGTGACAAGGCTATTCATACATTTGTATTGATAAGAGAATGCTGAAGGCTTGAAACACCCGTCCGCCAAGTGCGTGGGATAGGACAAACTGACGATCGGAAGCTTCATCTTTCGTAGGTAACCCGAAACTGCGAAAGATACAATTATCATCAAGTGTTTCGAATGTAAGTTCGAAACTTACTGTCGTTGATGATATCTAATACGTGGATTCGGATATCCGAGCCATCAACCTATGTCACGCTAGTCGAAATTGACAGCTCGAAACAGTTGATCGTATAAGTTAGAAGATTGAAACACGGGTAATCGGTCTGACGGGTGAATGATCGGACACATACGTGGAAGTAGAGTATATTCGCTCCTTTGTGTCATATACCGCGTGCTATTTTATACAATAATAACAGCTGGTTTGGAAGGTGACAGGAATCTCTCTCTCTCTCTTTCTCTCTCTTTCCCCCCCACCGCACTCCCAATCAACAACTCATTTCCGAGAATTTTCAGTGCGATTTTCAGCGCGATCTCTCGGCAAAAGTTTGTCCCTATAAGTCAAGGAAATACGTTAATAGCGCCAATTTGTAACCGAGCAGTTAAATTTCTCCTGTTAATATTCGAACAGTAATTTTGTCGAACACTTTTATATTCGAACAGTTTGTTTGTCGAACAGTTTTTTCATCGAACAGTTTTTTTGTCGAACAGTTTTTTTTTCCAAGTTTTTTTTTTCAAACACTTTTTTTTTCCCCTCTTTACAAAAATGTATTTCCCATTTATTCCCTCTTTTTTTTCTCGAACACGTTTGTATTCGAACAGTTTTTTTTTCAACTTTTTTAACAAATACTTTTTTATCCTTTTCAAACATTCAGATCCATTTTTCTTTTTTCAAACAATTTGAAAAAAAAAATGTACTTGATATTGTGTGCGCCTTACTTTATACTGCACCTCATCATATTCATATAGTGATCCTTGATTTAGTGGACCCCAAATGGATGCGAGAGAGTGAAAAACCAAGTTGATATTGTGCACCCTAATTCAGTGACCCTCAGTATAGTGAACCTCAACATGTGTATATTGTGGTCCTTGATTTCCTGATCCCCATGCGGACGACGACCACATGCATATAGTGGGCCTTACTTTTCTGAGCCTCGAAATTGTCATTGTGAGCCTTGACTGATTCAAACCAAAACATTAATTTGTCCATTAATTTAAAAAGTCTATCTGGTCGTTGTTAGATGAGCGTAGCGAAGATTTTCACTGAACTCTTACGGAACTTTGTCTGTGCGTTTTTTGTTTGTTTGTTTGTAAACACTGCACAGGTCACAGGGTTTGACCGATCGACATGAAACTTTTTTTTTATATGCAAACTTATCCAACTTAGAACTGAATAGTTTTGAGGTCTAATCGGTTAACCATTTTTGAGAAACATCATTTAGAAGTTTCTAAAAACCCCATAAGAATTGGCTGAGCGGAAAAAAATTGAAAAAAAATCTCTCCAATACGATTCAAATTTTCCACAAATGTGAACACAAGAATAATATACATGAATAAAAATTTGGTTTGATATTCGGACCAGCCGTTTTGGAGAAAATAATATAATCAATGTATTTTATTCATCGAAAAGATAGAAATATTAGTTGAAAAATGTTGCATTGTCGAAGTCACGGCTTTCTAGATTCATTGACATCGGATGAAGTTCATTTCAAATTATCAAGGTTTGTAGAGTTTTCGATTATACTTTATATAGACATCTCGCTCATCGTACAACGCACATCCTGCGTTTGCCTAGTTTAGTAGTCATTTTTGGTACAGTTTAGTTTGGTATACAGTAGTAATTGGGAATTTGGGAATTTGCATTTAAAAAAAAAATTGTTTAAAAAAAATGAGAAATAAATGTTTGGAACAAAGAATTGAAACAAAACTGTTTGAATAAATACGTGTTCGAGAATATCAACTCGGTTTTTCACTCTCTCGCATCCATTTGGGGTCCACTCAATCTATAGTGGGCCTATATTTGTAACACATTTGTATGAACATTCCTAAAAGAATTCCTAAAATAAAAGAAATCATGAAACTGTAGTGCGTGCCGAAAGCGTTAAGGCGCATTATTACGCATCAATCAACTTCAATGTTGACAATTTACTAACGCAACTACCATTTTCCAATTGCTTGTGAAATGAGTTTGAATTGCGTGCATATTTTCGAACGTTCTGGTTGGAGGAAATTCAAGCGAGCCATCAGATCGTCCTAACCGTAACCGATGACAGGTTGCGACCTTCTGTTCGCTACTCGCGCGTAATGTATAGGATCTCGGCCTCGACGAAAACATCAAAGAGTTCGTTACGAATAATCGCGGTTTACGGATATGGTATATTTCGTTATTGTTTATTATTTACTATTTACGTGAAGTATGAGGAAAAATAACGGCATTTATTATCGCTGTTTCTTATCTCATATTATGTTTTAAATAGGTTTTGCCGCTCTTGATTTGATAATATTAGAGAAATTATTTATTGATATTCTTAATAGACTCAAAAGAATAATTGGGCGGAAAAAAATGACTACTGAACAACGAACAGATAGACTTTTTAAATTAATGGACAAATTAATGTTTTGGTTTGAATCAGTCAAGGCTCACAATGACAACTTCGAGGCTCAGAAAAGTAAGGCCCACTATATGCATGTGGTCGTCGTCCGCATGGGGATCAGGAAATCAAGGACCACAATATACACATGTTGAGGTTCACTATACTGAGGGTCACTGAATTAGGGTGCACAATATCAACTTGGTTTTTCACTCTCTCGCATCCATTTGGGGTCCACTAAATCAAGGATCACTATATGAATATGATGAGGTGCAGTATAAAGTAAGGCGCACACAATATCAAGTACATTTTTTTTTTCAAATTGTTTGAAAAAAGAAAAATGGATGTGAATGTTTGAAAAGGATAAAAAAGTATTTGTTAAAAAAGTTGAAAAAAAAACTGTTTGAATAAAAACGTGTTCGAGAAAAAAAAGAGGGAATAAATGGGAAATACATTTTTGTAAAGAGGGGAAAAAAAAAGTGTTTGAAAAAAAAAACTTGGAAAAAAAAACTGTTCGACAAAAAAACTGTTCGATGAAAAAACTGTTCGACAAACAAACTGTTCGAATATAAAAGTGTTCGACAAAATAACTGTTCGAATATTAACAGGAGAAATTTAACTGCTCGGTTACAAATTGGCGCTATTAAAAGGTGTTGATAGTATTTCAAGGGGAGGAGGATTTCCCCTCACGCCCACGTACAGCTTTACCGAAACATCAAGCAACTGCATTAATAGTCGAACAGATTTTTTGTCGAACACTTTTTTTGTCGAACACTTTTTCAGTCGAACAGTTCATTTGTCGAACACTTTTTTTTTCGAACAGTTTTTTTGTCGAACAGTTAATGCACTCCCGCACCACCTACCGTTATCTGTGGTCACACGTGCAGTGAACTGAATCCCTTTCCTGTCAACCGCTCTCTAGTTGCCATGCCAAATATTATTCTTTACCGAGAACTGAGAAGCATATATAGTCATATAGTTTTTAGTTTTATATAGTTTTTTAAATTACCCGGGTAATACCCGGGTAATTTCGGCGGGTACCCGGTTCCTAATTTGTTACCCGAAGGCATCACTACTCACAATATATCATTTAAAAACTTGATGAGACACTAAGAAACAAAAACTGAAAAACTAAGGAAATAGCAAGTAGGTTGACGTTACATTCAATTGATAACGCATTGAAGTTGACAGCAAGCTTACCTCGACTGGATGAAGTCACGCCGCTCGACCTCGAGACGCAGCAGGCTCGACGGTTGAACAACCGCGTTGTCGTCGTAGAACCTGCGGCTGTCAAGCGCTCGCAAAACCTGCAACAATGGAAAATGGATCTTTTAGTAACTTACCAGACGTCACATTTCTATTCCGCTCGTGTCGCTCTAATGTAACAACGGATGCTCTATAAGCATGCCGCCGGTGACTTCAATATCTGAAGCGGTGCCTCAGCTGACTGAGTTACCAAGGGGGCCAGCTGCCAATGATCAACCCCAGAATTTTGCATTGTTAGACGAGCTGTAGCGAGGATTCAATTTGACATATTGAAACAAATTGGTTTTTGTTTTCAATTTTTTTTTTGTTTTTTTCATGTTATTTTGTCGGTTATCCACAGGTCAAACGGCTAGGCCTACGGCTATCAGCTTCAAACTTTTTTTCAATAAGGTTCCTCATCTAACTTAGATCTGTATAGTTTTGTGGCATTATCGGGTGGTAACTTTTTTTTAAGAATTTTAGAAATTTAAAAAATACCCGTTAGAATAACACGGCGGAAAAACAAGAAAATATTTTCATTTTCTAAAAGAATGAAATTTTGCGTGAAGTTGAATTACATTTTGATACACATTTCTGGGAATTTTCCGCTTGATCGGGTCAGCCATTTTGAAGAAAAAACATAAAATGTGCTAAATTGGTACCACTCGAAGCAGTTTTTACCCATTTTTACCCATACTATTACTATCCGCTCATCTAACAACGCACATGGCGTTTTCCTAGTTACCTAAACTAAACTACAGCCTAGGGGCACTTGCTTGCGTGCAAATCTTCTAACGTGCAAAACTGATTGAAATGATTACATCTAAAATTCAGGGCCTGTATTAAATTGAATTTTTTTCAATACGCTGTGCATGCATTCCAAGATGCTTGAAAATTAGAACAGAATACTCAAGTACTCCTGTTTATATCAATTTTCTATCACTCATTTTGCCCGCGGGCGCATTTACGTGTCGTCAAACTTTCCAATACGTTTCATTCAACGTCTCGACAAAATGACTGTCATATATACATGGGACTTGTACTGACATACCGTATTGTCCCGAATATAAGCCGAGGGTTTTTCTCGAAATTGCGAGTCCATAAGTCACCATCGGCTTATATGCGGATCTCGGCCTAAAATCGGTCAAAAACACGTTTTTTACTAGATATGATAGGGCGCATGCACACTCTTAACAATGGAATCAACTTGAAACTGCAAAATATTGCACTAAAAACACGTTTAATAAATGTTTTATCACGAAGAAGCATCATTTTCCCATTATCCATCAATTTTATTTGACGCGCAGTAATAAACAAAGGCACGTTGAGCTGTCAGCTCCATTGTCTTGTCAGACCTTGACGAGTGGGTGGGCTATATGACGATCGCGCGTCATCGGCACTAGCCGAGTACACACGATCGTGAGGCCCTAGCAACGGTTTCTCACACGCAGTTGGCATAGCTTCCTCACGCGCGCAATACGAAATTGACTAAATTCTAACTCGGAAGAGTGATGATTTACGTGGGAAGGAGATGAACCCTTTTTTCAATCATTGATCTAAAAGTTTGGGGGTCGGCTTATATTCGGGATAATACGGTAAGTTCTTTTCGCTGACAGAATACGCTAATGTATAGGAAAATGATGAAATACAGTCAGCTGTTATTCCACAACCTTATTCTAGGCTATGTGTCAAACTGACAAACCTTTGTACGCTAAATGAAAGTAATATTGGCAAATTTATTCTTCTGCCCATCAAGTGCAACAATATGTCGATACATTGAATACAATGAAACCATTTTTTCATGTTATGTATGTTATGAATGGTTATCTAAGCACAATCTGTGCGATCTAACCGGGAAGAACCCGGCCTGGGAAGTAGGGTAGTGATTTCATAACCTGGCTGTCAAGTGGTTAACATAAGCCTAACTTGACAAGTGTAAAGAGACCGAGCAATTCAACGGCGAAGTGAATTTCAGCATCGTATTTATGTGGCACGCAAATACATTATATAATATTTGGAAAGTACTGTTTTGAAAGTAATATTTCGACATAACCCTACTTCTTGTATGAGAGAGAATTCACCTGCTGCGCTTTTTTCCAAAGTTGAATTCATTCGGTCTCGCGGCAGAGAGCAACAAGTGCAAGCGGCAGGAATTTCATCCATTCTGATTGGCCAGAAAAAAGTCTACTGCGAGCCATGAAATCGTGCCTCTAGTCATGGAGATATGTCTTTGGCCGCAGCACAACAGGAAAAGAAGCGGAAGCTCTTGTGCGGAAGGCATTTGGGTCATTCCATATGAAATCAACACACTCATTGTAACTCACCGACTCAGATTTTGATAAAAATTTACAGACTTGCTCAAAATTTTGACCTGATCGCAAAAGATTTTTTTTAGATTTTTATCTCGAGCGGTTCAAAAGATACAGAGGGTTGAAATATAGGCATTTTCATCCCCCGCGCGTGCACCGCCTACCCTTATAATTAATACCTAGGCTTGTATGGCAGCTACAGAGCTCATCTATAGCTCATTTAAAAGGTATTTTCATGCTCTACGTAGTTCTTAAATAAAATATGACATATTGTGTATAGTTAATTTATTATAATTGTATACATCTACCTTTTTGAAATCTACCCCTCTGGAAAAACAGCATCAGTTATTGATCTGAAAATTTGTGAAAATGTTGTCTATAGATCAATAATTAATGATACCAAAATCCAAGTTTCACTTTACAGGTT